>VOMN01121940.1:0-22956 GCA_014899125.1 Orchestia grillus
CAGTGAGAATATATTTACTACTCCCCATGTACTAATACTTGCGGTTCTATTAAATTCTTATACTGCATTTGCTGTATCAGTACTTTCGTAACTTGAGAGTTTTTTCCGTGCACTGGAACTTACAAGTTAAATTTTCCTATATGAGCATGTGGGGATAATTTTGAACGTTAGAACGTTAACAACCATGTTTGAAACGGTGTACTACAATTAGGGTGTCAAATGTATGAGCAGCCTCGCATCGTTGCCTTATGAGAACCTAATCAATCATTTCCGAATCAAAATATCATCTACACTCACATCATTCATTGTTTTCGCACTAACAGTACATCAATCATATGCGAACCAAAATACCATCTTCACTCACGTAACTCATCGTTTGCACGTTATAGACGCAATATTCCTGACCTTATTCATTCACCGTTGAGAATTCACGTCCAACAGATCCAAATGGTGTCTGTCTTCTTTAGACAACCGTGTCATTTTTCCCTGTCTGACCGAGGGCCAAGTTTTGAATGTACACATTGTGAGGTGAAGGAGCAGGTTTTTTGAGTAGACCGGCGGTCCATTCAGAGGCCGCCTGCCGGCTCTGCTGCGGGGCATCCGGAACCATTTTTTACTTCGATTAGAAACGAGGCTTTTTGCAGGCGTGTAAACTCGTGCTCGAATTGCGGGTTTTTCTCGAGAGAAAGAATCTCGCCGCTTCAAAATGCCAGTGAGAGTTTCTCTTACTGTCCGACTGAGTCTAAGCCTGGTTTTCTCTCTGTGAAATTGGGGATTTGTTTCCTTCATCACAAAGTTGATTTTGTGTGTTTTTTTCCTCTTTAACTTGTATTACAGATAAAGAAAATAAAGCTCTACAACCAAAACCGCGTCCACGATTGGTTTTTATGCTATAGAAAAATGCACACTTTCAGGGTACAGTGCTGGAATTGATAGACCTAAGGACAGAGGATAATTCTAAAGCATCAACTGAGCATGTAAGCAACGCCTTAATCTAGAAAAACTTCCATTTCGCTACGCATTGTTTCATAGTTATGGCAACGTTATTCCATTGTAAATGTGTGCACTGTTTCTGGAGAACTACATTAAAGAAAGAGCGAAGCGTCGTCCAGAGACATAATCCTATCAGTGATTGACAACCGACTGAACAGCTGTTGATGCATCTCCATTAATGAGGATAGAACAGCGGTTAATGAGCCTCCATTAAGGACTGAACTGCTGTTAATGAGCCTCCATCACTGTCTGGACGCATCAATAGGCTGACCCTGAAGAAAGGACGAACAGGAGGGACTGAAGAAGTGGGCGAGCTGAATGGGCCACTGCAGTCCACTGGATGGCGCACAGCGCCGTCAAAGCGACAATAAATCCCAAAACAAAGCTAAGCCTGGACGACATCTCCCGTCTGTCATCCACGTGTTGTGCTGGGAGTGCAGTCTTTTGTGTTTGCAGGCTTTGGTGAACTTTGTATAGGTAGGCTTGAAACTGACGTAAAATTATTCGTCGAATTTTCGAAAGTTCATGAGTGAATTCATTTCCTTCGTTCGTTGCTTATCGCCCTAGGCTTTGAAGTGGTGCTGTTGACTTGAGGAAAAGTCCGCATTAATGTATTCAGTTTCAAACGAGCACGGTGACAATTGTGATGTGTGTAGGTCCTCACGAATGCACTCAGAAAATACGGGAACAATTGTCCTTGTTGCTTCATGAAGATGAAACTAATTTTCTTTACAGTCAACCGAAATTCGGCAATCGTTCTTTTCCTAACAATTACTCCGCGGGAATTTTGTTGCCCACTAAAAACAGACGGTCGAACGGAAATCGTAATATAATGCAGTATTTGAGAAAGAATTGTAATGCAGTATTTCTGAAATGGAAAGACATTGGAAAATGCTTTGGCAAACGACAATTTTGAATTCGAAAACTCGTTCGCTGAAGCTGTGAGGCGCAATAAATATTGAGCAAGCATGGCAAGGGTGCAAATTTCCAACGAAAAAAATCAAGATATTAGGACAAGTTAAAATTGACAGCACAATCCTTGAGGGTTAGGCCCAAAAATGGAAAACCTCGTGTGACTTTAATACTTCATCTCTTCGCGCAAAGCCCAGCGTCATTTTGAATTATGCGCAAGTACACTGCGTGCAAAGTATTCTCAGTTACCCAGAATACAAGTGTGTGGAACGGTGCTAGAATGCGAGAAGAATTTACTCCCCAAACAGCTGAGCAGCGTCAACGTCCTCAAATAGATAACCGAGCACCGGTGGTTGCAGTAACACACATGCCTGCTCTGTAATGCAATTGGCAGCGTGCTGGCTTCCCAATGCAGTCACGAGGTCCTTCGAGGGCTCCTCTTGCAGAAGGAAGACACAGCCCGACGTTACTATCTAGTGGCACACCAGTGCTGCCCGGGCCTGGATACCCGCGCTTGTTTCGAGAGTCGCAAAGCTCCCGCCACAGCAGGTGCTTCAGAGACTGACCCGCCACTGCGCTGAGAGCAGTCCTCGATAATAACATGCAAAGCACATAGGAAAATAACCAGCAACAACTTGAGGATGCGGGGCAGGAACACCATTCTAACAACCAATCAGGGAATTTTTCGCTACTTTCACGTTGGTCTCGCTGTAATGCGGAACTTATTTGCGTTTGTTGAAGTCTCATAACCACAAGGGCTCAATCATCCGCTCTCGGGACAATAACCCTACAAGGACCATGCCGTACCACATGGGCCCGTTACATACGGCTGCCGCTACGTTTTCCTACGAGGCTGAACGTAGAATAGTGCAAAAATAATTCGGACGTTACAGGGTTCAAGTTTGAAGGTTCTACTGTGATTTCTCACGATGGTTTTTCAAGAGCCTCTCATAGAACAAGGCACGTTTTAGGTTTGCGTTTGCAGTCCGGTTCTGACACGACGTCTTACGTGGGAATGTATGGGTGGATATTGAGGAGAATCGTGCCCGTAGTCCCTGATTCCTCATACAAAGACAGCATAGCGGCTCGGTTGCGACGGGTTGCGTGCGCACGAGTGCGTGACTCAACGTTACTGCATTCGTGCCGTAACTTTTACTGGTCTCCCCGGTGAGTGTGTGCAGCGAGCCTGTGCCTCGTTGGGAAACTCCACGCGGTGGTGCACAACTCGGTCTCAACGCTCTTACACAGAAGTAACTGACCCGCGCGTTGATGGTATGTAGGATACCAAGGGCTATGGCATCCTATTGAAATATGGTGCCCCAAATGAAAGGGTCAGTTGCTTCTTTGCCGCCCTTTACGTAGCGTTTTTTCACAGAGGAGCACCCTCATTCACGAGCAGCGAGTGTTGGCTACGAGTATGCTGCAAATCTGGTGCCATTCGAGATCATTGTAAATTAGCGATCCGGGGCACAAATTCCTGAATGAATTTGGTTGCTGTCAAAAAATTCCCGTGACTTGGAACTTTCATGAATTCAGGGCTCGTGAATTAGGGCGTTATGTTGTGCATCGTACCTCTGTTCATCGATGTACACATAGTCTCGGCAGGGCCAGAATCGGAGAATCCCGCCTCAATTATAAAAATACTCGCTTGCATACGAACCCAGAATTACCAGAACTATTAGTGACTGCTCCCAAAATGGAGTCCACAATCGTAAGTGAACACATCATTTGTAGTACATGTGAGGGTTGTAATATAGGTGAAAATCTAAAGTCATCCACGACACTCACTCCGACGTGTAGTCATCCACGACACTCACTCCGACATGAAGTCATCCACGACACTCACTCCAACATAATATATGAAAGGAAAGGAGCCGGAAGTAACTTTCTGATACGTTGGCTCTTGTTGATGAATTTAAAGTATGATGTTTGAAAGGGCAACCCTCTTTGTGAAGATCAATATTCATAATCCCTTTAAATGATCGATTCCCAACTGCTTTGGATGCAAGCGTGTGACGAGAATCTTGCAGTTTATTGAGGGTACAATTGAGGGATGAAATTACTAAGTAAATCAAAAACAAAGGGTATTTGTCGTATGTGCATAACTATGCTAAATGAACGTTCGTTCATTTTGTCTGAACCTTTCAGGCTCTGACTCTGAGTATTTACTTTGCCTCTCCTCTGCGCGCGCGGCCATTTCCTTTCTCCTTACCTTCGTCCATCTCGGCTTTCTAACTCTTTGCCACCATCACTTCCATTGAGCTTTCTGACTCCTTTTCGTTCTCTCTATTCTTTATTTCGACTAGACGAGATTGAGCTGAAGTTAACTCTTTACTTTTATCCGCACTGTTTCTTCAATCAATTTAATCCTTACTTTCTGGAGCTGACATGAGCGGCTCCCAGACAAACCGGAAAGGCTACTTTCAAACCTTCACTTCCAGCCCTCAACGCCGGGTACAACTTCTTTACCTTCGCTGACACCGGTAAACTTCACGTCTACATTCCAGTCGTCACGATAAAGAATCTCTCCTGGGTTCACGAAGGCACGCGTCTATTAACGAAACTACTCTTAGGCATACACTCACGGCCTTCATGCACTTCTGTTGGTGTGTTCAACTGAATTTTTTTTACGTTGCACCTCGCTTTTAATTTCAATCGGGGAGCTATCTCAGTAGGGGTTAGCAAATCTGTTTACACGTACGTATGATATTTGCGCCAACGACTTTGCGCACGGGTGTGAAGTGAAGGATTGAAAAGAAAAAGAAACGTTTACGTCCTCATAAAATTGATGCTGTGGTTCGAAGAAAGTCTCCATGGAATGTTGCGTCTCTGACGCCTCATGGACGATTCATCACCAACATCACAGAATTTTAGGACCGAGTACAATTTAAAATTTCAAAGTACAATGGGAGCAAAGCCATCAAAACTCTTCTCATGGGATCCTGGAATCTGCCGCATTGACTCGTGAAAAAATTGCAAAAACTTTAACGTTTTCGTATGTTTACGAACAGAGTATGATCGCTTAATTGCCTTCCAGTAGAGCTGGTCTATGGTCACTGCCCGGGTGGCTGGAGGTGCATTCACACGGTCTGTGTAGTCGACAGCGACCGTGTGAATACAACAATCATAATGTCCACATTTGTCGACAGTGACCTTTAACAGCCTAATCTTCAATCTCAATTGCTATTATTCAATGCATTAAGCATTTAAATCATTAGTAAACCTCTATAATACTAAAACTCTGATTATCTTGCTTGAAGCTCAAACACTCTTCAGTAGTAACATAGGATTTTCCCTATGTTATTACTGATATGAAATTCAAAACTTATCTCTCTGTAATTAAATGAGGGTTTTCCCATCGTATCATGGCTGCGGTTAATTGGGGCTAAAGGGAATGAATTATTCTTTTTAGCTTTGGATATTTGTAGGGAAATAACGAAGAATCATTCGACTTTAAAAGTGACCTAAGAGGTAACGGGTGGTCTAGTGGGGTTTACAACCCTAATTCATCCCATAAACCATTTACACAATTCATTTTCGAACTCTCTCAAGATGTTCTAAGATATTTTAACAAAGTGATAACAACGCAAAGTTTTAAACCGAATGTTTGTGCAATTTCCATTTTTTTTAAGGAAACGCAACGTTGATCTTTCGAGAGTTCTTCGTAAACTGAAAATTTATCGAGGACTGTAATTTTACCGAAATATCATTCGCTGATTCTGAACGGCCTTTTTTTCTACTGAATGTTGCGTATTTAAACATCCTGAATGCTGGCTTCCAATAAAGGGACTTCGTAAACTTGAGTGTTGTCGAGAGTTTGATCTTCGATGGAAAAGCAGAGCAGTAAACTAAATCCAATGATTATTTATCCACCATTTTATGCATAGAAATAAACGAAATTTCACCGCAAGATCTAGCGACACAATTCAACCATTGCAAGATTATGAGGTACCACTTCGTTTATTTCAATGAAGTCGAACGATAAAAATAATTATTCTATTTAGTTGTATGCATTTTTATGAGCAAGATTTGCTTTCAAAAATCATAAATGCTACACCCCAAGTCGAATAAACAATAGAAAAAACAGCGAAAATAGAAATCGTAAATGCCAATCAGGAATGCAATTCGTAAATACAAATCATAAATTCAAATAGGGATTATCAATCGTAAATGAAAATTGTGAATACAAATGGTGAATGTATATTGTAAATGCAAATCTTAAATGCAAATCGTAAAAGTAAATTGGGGATACAAATTTCAATGATAAATGTGAATGCAAAATGAAACTTCGAGTCGTGAATATAAATTGTAAATAGAAATCGTGAGTGTAAATTGTAAGTACGGACAGTGAATGCCCATTGTAAATGCAAATCGTTAATGAAAATTGTAAATGCAAACCGTGAATGAAAATTGTAAATGCAAGTCGTGAATTCAAATTGCAAATTAAATCATAAACCGTGAATGCGAATCATAAATGCAAATTAGCGCCCACCCTCGCGTGAGAACGCCGCCAGCGCTGCGCACGACGATGCTCGGATGAGCTTCAAATTATTAGGTTTTGTGGAGGAAATTTCCTCTCATGCGGCGAAAATGCGAGGCTTCCATGGCTTGATGGGCGCTTTGTAAAAGCGCCCAGATTACGTTTTGTAAAAGCGCCCAGATTACGGCCCCTCGAACGGAGGGGGGACCGCTCCTCTCACTCGGGGACGGGGGCTGCCCAGACGCACCCGTACTGGTATCGCCTCAGTTTCTTTTTCCAGCTCAAGTGGATTTCTGATTTCCTTTTAAACAAAACGTTTGAAACACACAAACACGTATATTTGTGGGATGTTATTGACGATAATCTACATGAAAGTTTTTCATTTTTGTGTACCCCTACTAGTATTTTTTCAAAACAGAGAAAACGGTCGTCCGGAAAAGAATTGTTCTGAGGTAAGTTCCAAGATTTTGTTCATGAAGCTGCTCTGCATCCCGCTCTACATGCGACACCGCTATGGATATGGTCGGTGGAATCCGCTATGCGTGGGAGAGACACGTTTACCCGTACTATGCGTCTTGTAACCATTGTATGCGAGCATGCTGTGCCTGCAGTAAAAACCGGCTGTGCAAATTAATTTTGTACCCACGTTCGCACTCTGAAACATATTATAATGAATATGAAATACATAAAATGAACTCAATTATTTTCAAGTAATATCAAATCTGGCCTCCAGCTCAACCTCTGACCGAACTTGCCAACGAAGACAAGCTTGGGGCAACGTTGTGTAGGGAATTTTGTTTTCTTCCTGCGACTTCCAAGCTTCCTTTCGAAGGGAGAACTATGCAAGCATTACAAGAAAGTCCCTTTATCATGCACTTCAGACGCTCTCAAATTGCCTTGGGAAATGCTGCGCGTCGAAGCAAGTTGTTTTAGGCATGCATGAAGCTTTCTATGCAGCAGCATTCCGTGGATCAATTTTACGCATTTCAACGCTCGTAAAAAGGATCACTCGCGAGAAACGCGGAATGTGCGCCGTGTAGACCTAGTGTCGCCCAAGGTGCTATTTTCAGGAGTTCCAGGACGAGACTTCATGTCCAGAACGTAATTTTTCTGCTCGTCATTCGTAGAATGCAAAATAAATAGTGAAATTGTTGATGATCTGAAGAGTTACCGACCTGAAGAATGAGCTAGAGCTCTGTGTTCTATATTAACTTGTCGTGAGTTTGAGAACGTGCTTTGGAAAAAAAACACAACGTAGTGAGCGAGAAGCTCCGGCAAGAGTCAGCGGGTTTGTGTCACTATCTAGAGATTGATGTATATCACGTCCATTGACTCGACGTACCGTGTACCGAAACTGCCTAGCGTTTTAACTTAACACGTTTCATACGATCATGCCATTTTACAAGAGGTAAAATGACCCACCGGTGGGTCACGTCGCAAGAAACGTGTAAAGTCACTTCACTCCTCATGAGATAGAGTGTAGATGTGTCGACGGCCATCAACATGACGTTCCGTGTGCCTCAATTCCTCAGCGTTCGAGTTATCTTGCTCTTCCTGACACAGTACCAACGTGTCGACCAAATGGTGAGCGCGTCGTCTGTCAGTCGTTTTGTTCCTCGTAAGTCCGACTTCAGGACCGGTCTTCGTGCTCGCCAATAGCAAGTTATCATCAGGTCCGAACATCTGTTTATCTTGAGGTAATAATCAGCCTTTAAACTCGGAAGGAAACTTGTCTGTGCTTCTAGTCATGACCAATTGTGAGGTATCGTAGGTTGACGCGCTGTAAAGAGACCACCGCTCAGAAAGCGCCTTGCATTCTACGCTTGTTTTTTTCTTTAGAAAATGCGAAGACTTTCCGATGAGACTTTCACGCGATCCCTCCTGACGACCGCTATTTTTATGGGCTTCAGAAACGGCCTTAAAACATATGGAGGTGACGAGCGAGTAAATGAAGAGTGACTTGCAGGAACAGGGAGGCCTGTAGACTGGTCCGTGGGCCTGCAGACTGCCGGTCCTGCAGCTACTGCAGCAACTTCTTGCAGGTACAGCAGCTCCTGCAGGTACAGCAGCTCCTGCAGGTACAGCAGCTCCTGCAGGTACAGCACCTGTCGAAAATACTGCAGCTCTTGCTGGTACTGTAAGTACTTCTTGCACATATTGCAAGCAATGCATGAAACAACCGTGCATTACAGCGAGCTACGAAAATTTCTAAGGCTTTATGAGTTTTCTTTAAGTCATTACAGATCTATCAGAGGCAAATTTTACGGTGAGGAGAAAGTGTTTGACTTCCACCGTTGCTGTAAAAGAGTTTGAGGTAGAAATGTTTAGTTTTTGTTACATATGTAGGTGGTTCTAGGCAGTGCAGTGTAACCAAAATTTGATTAAACTTGTAATTAAAGTAGAAATATCGTATTCAGTTCTTGTAGCCTAAAGTAGTTCTAGACAATGTAACGTAAGTTTAATCAAATTTTGGTTACACTTCACATTTACTGATGCCATTGTAAAACTACGTCTAAATCATAAATAATTCCTATATTTCATTGTATTAATTGCACAAATTGGCCGACGCGTTTTAGGATGGCTGAAGACAACTCGGTAGCAGATGCTTCTTTTGCAGCCACTTTCGAATATCTTGAAATAATTATTATCAAATGATACGTTTTAGATCTTTACTTATATCATTTCATTGTGCAAGCGGAAGACCCTTACTAAGTTTGATTGGTTGAAGTCTCACAAAAACTAAATCTTTTCGTACAGGTGTAATCTATCGCCTTGAATTAATTACAAAGGCAGCATGAATACAGGTCTGATTTGTAACAAGACGCAGAGTGAAGAACTGGTTACGATAATTAACCGGCCATTCGCTTTCGAAGAAACTTAAAAGAAAAAAGCAGAATTCAACAGGTAGAAAATCCGGTCCTGAAATGACCATTAATCAAACCAGGTTCTGTTAACCACTTACGGCGCTCAATTTTAATTCAAATTGCAATATATTTTTACATAAATACAGTTCCTCAAGTCGGTTGAGATCGTATATGTCTTATTTCAAAAGAAATTCGGCGAGAAATGTTCGTTCTTGGCAATTTTTAGTTAGAATTTCCATTCAATTGAAAATAGTTCTTTCCACAATCATGTCAAGTATCTACTGAAACAAAGAGGCCGTTTTGAATTGTTGCGTGAAGCAACACTAATTATCAAACGTTAAGCCTTGCCCTCGTGAGGTTCACTCCTCTGTAAGATACAGAGGGATCCAAGAATTATATTTATTCTTTGTCATTCAATAATTTCGAAACAAAAACCTGCGCGTGCCTACAATTTACCAGCGAGCGCCACCTACCCACGGCTAATTTTATGGTTACACTACATTTCTTTATGAGATTAGTAAGTGCAAGTCATTTTCTTTCGAAATTATTGATTTATAAACAGGAAGTATATTTTTTTGGACTCCTCTCTATTTTGTTTTCCATTCGAATAAACCAAACCGTTGCTCAATATTAAATCATAGGCCTAAGAGGTAACTGCTGTTTCCGTACGTAATCAACCTTTCTTCTTATCAACTGGCATCCATATTTACTCTTAATTACGTACCTGTTCATCAATCATAAAGACTTCGCTGTATATCTGCGGTCGGGTGAAACTGACTTTGTAACCCGTTGTTAGTTAGAGACATTATAAAACGGATATATTGTAATATATACTGGATTGAAATAAAGTTTATTTTTTTACATATTTAATTTTTTTACTCATAGGGCTCCGTGGCGTACTGGTAGCGTGATTTCTTCGTAACTGAGAGGACCTGGGATCGAATCTCGGCTCAGTCGAGGCATTTTCACGCAACCAGGGAGTACTTCCCTTGGAAAAGGAAGTTTGAGGCATACATTCCTCACATCTCTCACCATGCCAGTAGTTGTAAGGCATTGAAAACCCAACGGTAAAACGTATTGGAATTAAAAAAAAGTTCCTTTTACAAATCGCAAGCATTTAGCTACACATATTCGTGAAACATAAGGGCTTTGTTACACTTTTTTTACAACCGCAAAGACTTGACCACACTTCTTAACAAATCATATAGACTTAGTCACACTTCTCAGCTATATTTCTTGAACAAAATAAATACTAAGTTGCATTATTTACAAACGTTAAGACTACGCTATTCTTTACAAACACGAAGACTAAATACGTTTTTTTACAAAAATGTAGACTCGGATACGCTTCATAACAAACGTAAAGACTAAGTTAGACTTCATTACAAAACCTAAAGACTTGGTTACGCTTCAGAAATCGTACAGTCGTAACCGAACTCAGTGTGTGGGAGCAGTGGGTTGCCGCGTGCCGGATCTCTGGTGCTGCGGAATCCAATTCCATATTTTAATGAAGGCTGATTGCTTGGAGCGGCAGGCCAGGATTCGTCCAGTTACGCAACTCCACACTGCGCAGGCCGCTCGGACGAGAGAGAAAGTTAGGGTCGTAATTCCATGAATGAATTTGAAAAGGGAAAGTGTATCGGGAAGGGCGTGTGGATTCCAACGCATTCAACTTTCTCGAATCGGTCAGTCGGAAAGGTGAACTTACGATTTGTATGAAATTGTGTATGATGGCGCTCAGTGAAGTGTGAAGGGCTTTTGGTGCAAGTCTGTCGGAAATTCGCTGATGGAGGAGGAGGAGGAGGAGGAGGAAGAGGAGGAGGAGGAGGAGGAAGGAATTGATATGGAGGGGGAAGTGAGAGACGGTTGTGATCAGAGACTGTGTGGAAACAAATAAACAGCTGCATAAATAAATGAGTACATGGTTACAAAGGCAAATAAATTAAGTGGGTAAGTAAATAAAGGATATTGGTTCAAACTTCTCGTTCATTTTTATTTAAAATAACATGGCATTGTGTGCAATTAAGAGCTATTAAGTACATCATAACTTTTCTTTTCGTTCGTCTAAAATAGGTACCTTTTTTGAGAAAAATAGTTCGCACTGCATCGATGGGTTTTGGCTCACTGTTTGTAATTCAATATTTTCGATTTTTAAATACTGGGAAGAATAAAAGCAAAGCCACTCTGGAGAGTTCTTTTGAGTGACCTGTGGTTTGTTTTACAATATCAAAATTGTACAGAAAAATTCGTAAAGGTGTACTTGCAGAAGAAACATATGTAAATACCTTGATGTAAATCAAGGAATTTCAGGCTGATATCGTTTTAACGCTCTCTCTAGAAAATACATATGCGGAGCTAAAAAGTTCTTCACTAAAATGTATGGATGTTCAATTATGAAGTAACACATATGAAGTGTTAGTTTTTAAACTTATTTAAGGTTTGGAAAAGATCTAATGAAATGTTCAGCATCACATTTGAAACTTTAAGGAACAACAACGCCATAATTCAACAGAATGCATTTTGACTAGTTTGGTATTTCTTGCTATAAATTTAAGTAACTTTTTGATATGAAAATTCTTAAGGGAACTGCAATCGTTCTTGCAACACTGTTACTGCAAGTTAATATAGCATTTAGATTAAAGAAGGTCAAGGGTATAGCTTCAAGGCTATACAGTAGAACCTTAGTATTTTTTAATCGTATTTCATAAGTCTGAAGAAAATCGAATATACAAACATTGAAGTGACATTTCCCGCTGAACTAATGTAGCTATAATTAACCGTTGCAAAATTTCGCCGAGAAATGCGATGAAGAACTAGGTCGTATGCGAAAAAGGGCGTACAAATCCCGAGGTTTGAGAGCAATGGACTGTCACACGTGCGTGCTTGGCCCGCCCTGCCTCCGTCTACCTGACCATCTTTCGTTCCTGGAGAGCAGTCAACTCGTGACAAAGGTGTGGGGGTTGTCGTAGCATGACCGGGCGCTTGCTTGCTTTGATTTGTGAGGTATTTGTGACTCTCGTGTGTGTTTAAGGCCTTATAGGACTTGCTTAACTTTCCCGTGTGAGTGTGGTGGGGCCCTCACCAGGTGTTTTAATTATTTCGAGTCTCTTTTGTAGAGTGTAATATAATTTTAGGTCGCACATATTTTCAACAAGTCTCACTGGATTTATTTCACGCAAAATTATACTGACATGTACTAAATCCAATATTTATTCGTACAAGAGTCTTAACACTATCATTTTTTCTTAGCTTAAATCATTTACATATTTATATTGAAACAGAAAAAAATAATTTTTAAGTGCGTGAATCCATACAGGACCTCCCACTCGGAAGTGTCAAATTTCGGATATTTTCAGCGGGTAACTTAGGGCCATTTCCTGACTACGTCCCCATGGTGAACATCACGTTGGAGAAATGACCGCAAAATGGTCCATGGTTGAAAAGTTTATTGAGAGAAGGTACGAGATGGGAATTCAAATTTGACTCATCCGGGAGAGTTTCCGGGATAAATAATCAGGAAAACGATATCAAATAATTTGTTATCTAATAAAAACATTTCGACTCATCGGTATCGCAGTACTCTTTGTACCAAACAAGCGATAATGGATATTTTTATTTTGCTTTCAGTGTAGGCCTCCAAAGGTGAACCAAACACAATGGCTGTAAAATAAATTCACTGTGAAGGTGCTGTCACTGTACAGGTGTGCTGCAGGCGAGACCAGACGGACGGGCCCAGCTTTCAGTAGTGAGAAGGAGCTCCCGAAGCTGAAGTACGATAGCATTGCGTGTGGATCAGGATAAGAGATTCCGCTTTGGCCTAGTTTGAAGTGGCCTGGAAAACTCAATGCTTGATTTTGAGGCACGGCGCTACAGTGCAGTCCAGCGCCGGAGTTTAACGAGGGTGTTTACAGAGCCAAGAGGAGGGCATTGGCACACGAGAAGTTTCCTATGCTTATACTTGTGCAGTGGGACATGAACGCGCCGAAAAATCTGGGCTCACTGGAGTTTTGTAAAATTCATTTTTAAAATTTAGTGTAAATTTTCTGTGTTTTCCTTACGGCGTAAATTATTTTGAGCAAATTGCCGTCGCGCACTAACACTATTTTCGATTACTTTATGATGAGATGAAATAATATCATTGCGAGTTAAAATTATTTTAACTTACTAGGTCTGAATTATTATAAAATCAAATAGTTTTAAGGAATTATAGGTCAATGGGTGATTAACCGAGATTTTTCATGCAAATAAAAAATAATTTTTCAAGTTTTTATTCAAAATTTCAATATTGTAATTGCAAATTAAGAATTTAAGATTTATCGAGTCATCGGTGATAAAATAGGCGCTATTTATCGAATATCGGTTATCGATGATAAGATTTTCGTTATCGGCTAATCGTTTATCGGAATAATTTTTACGTTATCATGCCCACCTGAGGTTTTTGTATTCACTAGACTGAGAGGCGGTCAGTTAGTGGACTGCGCTTTGCAAACTTGACAACTTGGAGCAAAATTTACCAAATTCGAACTACACACGATCGAGAGAACTTTTCTATTTTAAGTTACAAGCGAAATGAGCCGCGTGTTGTCTTCTATTTTTATTCAATAAAGAACTAATAGTTATTAGATAAAAAAGTCAGTCTAACAGAACAATACTAATGCTAATCAAAATCTTGTTTTTCATTGAGAATGGTTTGACTATTACGAAGTAAGCTTATCAAAGCCAATGGATTTTATCAATAATACTGCCGAATTTCACTCCGTGTTACGAAAAAATGTAAATATTAGCTGAACTCTTCGTTGAAGAATGTACGTAAACATTCGAAATAAAATAAAGAGTTTTTCCACGGGTTCAAAACACTGAAGAAGTGGATAAACAGTGATTAATCTTCTTGTAGTGAGCAGCGAGATGCGTAGTACAGATCACGTCAGCGTACGCTCGAGAGCTGTGGTCGTGTGAGCTGCACGCACTCGATGGCTGTAGTTAGCCTCGACCAAGTACGAAGGCATGTAACTTATCCGAGTTGATTGCGTGTAGAAAGGAAGAACACTCCTGATTAGCTTCCAGAAAGGCATCTTCGACAGGGAGATTTCCAGAGACTTTTTATTAATGAAGATGGAGGAAGTCAGATTGAACAATGAAGATAGAACAAGGAAGATGAACGAAGCATCCATGCTAAACGTAGGATATAATTCTTATTTAATGGACTGAGTTAATCTGTGTCTCCTCTTGAAAGTAAGTTAGAAAATCTTGTTTTGCCCCCCGCTTCTTTTGAAGACAAAAATGATCTCCGCGATGGTGATTTTCGCACCTAACGTTTTTATCATTAGCTCATAATTTATTTTTCATGACAGGATTATGAAAAGTTGTTTCCGATTAATGTTGGTTTATTCTGGAATAAATTTCTGCCTCTTATATTAACTGTCAAAGAATGATTCATGCACGTGAGACTATATTCTTAGAAGGAAATGACACTTAATCAGTATAACAGAAACTTGCGAACAACTTCCTTCGAGCTTGCAGAATTCTGTAGTGGGTTTCATTCATATGCTTGCTTTATCGCCATTGCTTACACAGATATGAAAATTCCCTTTCCCTTTCTGGACCGAAGAAACGGCGGTCGAGGCAAGGCCTTCGGATGATGGCAAGTGTGTGCACGGCTTCTCGAGAATGCTAATCCAATTAGTGCTAATTTACATAATATGAGCATAACGGGCTCAGAGCGGCTCCCCGTGACGTAGGCAATGAGTTTGCGCAAAAACTGGTCAAAGGAGATTGCGCTTTCACCGGCCGGTGCTCCTCGGTGATCAATTGGGTGATTGTTCTGCCGAGGCAATCTATTGAAACTGTAATGAGGGCCTGGACTGTGATTAGACGGAGCCCCGCAGGCTGTGTGGAATTGCCTCTCGAGCTACTAGTGTCAGTTTATTTTACTCTTTCGATGTTAAACATTTTGCGTCGTCTTACAGTCCTGACAATGGAGTCGATTTGGGTCAATTTTATTGGGAAAACGCAGTTATATTTTTACATTAAGTATGAACTTACATTCATGTAACAGTTGTAACTTTCTCTGAGAATAGGAGCTGCCCTGTTAATTTAGACAAGAGCGCAATTATAATCAGGACAGCATGACATCTATAAAAAAGTTATGGGTTATAATTCTAAATAGCCATTATTTTTTTGTGTGGTGAGCTGTTCTAAATTGAATGGTGGAGAATAACAGTTTACAGTTAAAGCAGCCAAAGGCTTGACGGTAGAACTAAGTATTTAACAATAATGAGAATCCTATGCAGCTCTCCAAAAAATTGCTCCGCTGCGTAACGGATTTAGTTTCATAGAACTAGCTCGAGTGCATACTCTGCTTCTTAAATTTATTTTTTAATTAAGATTGTATCGAAAAATTTATGGGTAAGCTGAGTAGAGCTCCACTTCTATTAAGCTTGAGATCCGTCTTCGAAAGATCGAGCTGGATTTTGTTTTAATTTTGAGTTTTAAATTACTACGACCGTGTAACTAATAATGTTACAAACACCGAGAAGAACATGAATTGTACTTCTGTCAATTGCTTGGACAAATTATGAGGATGTGAAGTTTTATGACTCAACGTACACCAAATGGGATTCTGTAAAAAACTACAAATAGAGGAGACGTGCAGAGACTAACCCATCGGACTCCTACGCCCCGACTAAAACATAATGGACAGCTCCTGATACCAAAATTGGTCATGAGTGCATGAAGTGGAGATTGGCACCGTGAGCTCAGAGACACTCAAGGCTCTCACATTGACCGGGTGCTCCTCAAGGCTCCCTGTACGGCCCCTTCTCCAGGAACTTATTCAAAGGCTTCTGGTCCACTTCGAAGAAGGCCAAAGCGGAGTCTCGGATCTTGATCTGCATAGAATACCATTGTACTTCAGTTTCGGAAACTATTCCCAGTCATGAGACTTTGTTTTCATTCGTTACGTAGCCAAGTTAGATTATTCTAAGACCGAATAAAGTCAGCAGAAGTAAGGAAAAATAATAGCTTCAAGTATTTCACGAAATCGTTTCTCATGGAATCCGAAACTGTTCACGCTGAACGATCCTTCGAAATTTAAATGTTTTGCAACGCTTGTGGGGGAATTTTTTTCGACGAATTAAACATCGTTTAGATATGAACCATAACTCCCTTTCGGAAAGCTAACAATTACATCAGGAGATAAATATTTCTAACTGATTTTTTCTAAATGATCCGTACTGAGTAGGTCGTCAAGCTGCGTACGCATATGATAGCATGACCCTCGTTCTGTACAAGAGACGCCGTGCAGGCATGGCCTCATTGAAGTTAATGAGTTAATATCACTCTTTCACGCAGGCCCTGTGTTAAGCACGTGTAGTGGCTGCGTGTAACGGCGGTCACGCCTAGTTACCTCAAGTCAGGCGTAACAGCATCCAGTGATGTCACGGCATGTGGCAAAGAAAGCGTAACCGTGAAAAAGCGGCCATCATATTCTGAAACCTCCGACCACTTTCTCCAGCTTGAGCATGGGAGTGCGAGCTTGGAACCTGTTTCTACATACATACCACAAGTGTTGTGTTTCTCAACTAAAGGTAGCGGCGTTCATCGGAACGGTTGGGTTATGGAGAACTTGTCGGGATTTATTCTTGAGTGCTCTAAAGTTATTTTAATTTCTTCTGGTTAGCTTGTGTAATTTACGTGTATCATTTTTTCAATGTTTAATTTCTAGTGTTATTAGCTAAGCTTTGGTAAAAACGGAAGCTCGTTTTTGTACCACAATTTTTGATTTCAAGCAAAGAATTATTCCAGAAAACTTGTTTCATTTAATGAACTTTATTATTGGATTTTCACAACAAAAACTAATAAATCTTTTGCAGAAAGAAGCTTATTTCTATCAAAAGATGCAGTCGTAGTACTGCCTGCAAGTGCTTTGCAGTAAAATTTATGTGTGCAGTTTAAAATTGCATTTAACCCCCAGTTTCACGTGAATTAGCGCTGTTCGACTATACCCACTATATAATAACAGCCCGGTGCTGCTTGCTTGATTGGCTTGTCCGTCTGTCCGTCTATCTGTCACGATCTTATGGATTTTGATAGGAGAAAATTTCCGGGTCCGTATTTCTAACCGATCAGCGAGACTGTCAGAGAAGGCAGTCCGTATCGGAGATACTGCAAATAACAGTATTTCACGTCTGAGTTAGAGTAAATGAGAGAACATTTTATGAATCTAACATCATATGTACTGTCGATTTTGGCGGGGACGTTTTCTAGTAGCATAGTAAAATGATTGGAATGCACTAACAGGCGGTCCTTCAATTGTTTATATTGAAAACCGGCGGCACTCCAGTGTGGCGAGGGCATAGAGACCCAAACATTTTCAAGATATTCAAGATTGAACCGTGTGCATATGAGGTCCAAGCACTGGGTTCAGGCACCGTCTCGTCTCGCCGCCAGCACACGCTCGTGAGCTTAACGCGAGACCTGTGGGAACGCTTGACTGCAATCTCACAGGAGCCAGGAAGTTGTTTTTCAAGAAGTCAAAGCAATATCTGTGCAATGTTACGTACGTAGGTGGGAATTCAGGCACACGTTTGGAATTCATGTACAGCAACACATCGTCAATTGCACTCATGAAAATTATGAGTCAGAAAGTGGGAATATTTGATGCTATCGAGAATGTGAAATGAACGAATAAAAAAATTATTGACTGAAAATCTATTCGAAACGAGTGAAATCAAACCGAGGAAATATTTTCATAAAGATTCTAGATTGGTTCTAAAAAATAATTCATCCATAAACTCGTGAGAAAATTCGACTCAAAGGGAAGCAGTCGCTCCACCAACAAGCAGGAACGGAAATTTGATGATTCTATTAATTAAAGGAACGGTGCAACACAAAGCGTTCCTGAAAAATGGAGCGTTTGGAAAATAGGAGAAACTTAACTAAGGAAATGCCGCCCTCACGATTGCTAGAGAAAGTTTTGTTTGGGATCATGGGAAATTTAGCAACACCTGGAGTCACAGCGCCGCATTGCGCGCTTTCCGCAAGAAAAAAAGTGCGCCTACGTACCGCAGTGTGCGAGTCGGAAATTTGTAGGAGTTCCATAAAGCTTAAACATTTGAGTACTATGTACAGGGGCACCTCAAGCTCAGCTTTGGTTTTGCTGGGTACTATTACGCTAGACGACGCACCCCGCCAAAAATCGCGGGACAAATGTTCAATTTTTAAGATGCCTTCTTATTTACGGTAACTCTGACATGAAACAATGTTATTTTCAGTATCACTGATACGGACTGTCTTTTCTAACAGCCTCGCTATTAGATTAGGAATATGGACCGGGAATTTCCTCCTATCTAAGTCCTTAAGAGTGTGATACAAAGACTGACGGACAGACAGACGGGCGGACGGACGGACGGACAGACGGACAGACAGCAGGACAGACAGACGGGTGGACGGACGGAAGGACCAGCCAACCAACGAACCAAGCAGCACTTGGACTATTCACATTTGCTTCGCTGGAGATGTATCAGAATTCTTTTGTAACACCACACCAGGAAATATTATGGGGCTGACACCGCTCTAACTCAACACAGTAACCGCCAAAATTAAGATGGGGTCTTTTAAATACTCTAAGTTACGTGTAATCAACAGCGTTAGGTTTCAAGTAAACTTGGTGAAAGATTTATACATTAGGACTGAAAGGAGAAAGAAATATCAGAGATCCTGTTGTAGTCCTTATTTGGAATGTGTTGAAAATAGCTCACGAAATTATTGACACGCCTTTCATTTGATACTAAAATTTTCAACCTTATGATTCCATCATTTTATTCTCAAGTATGCCAACAAATTTCCGGAAACCCTATTGGTCCTCTACACTGAGCAGCACCGAGATTATTCGAAGATTACTTTTAAGCTTAAAAACACTTCTTTCCGTAGAGCACGATTCGCTTCCGTGAAATAAAGGATGGCTTCACTTTACGTTGCGAAATGAGCTCTCATCAGCCGTTGTGGCAACAAGTCTGAGCGCAGGGATAACGCGCATGTGTGTCACATCGCACACTGCCAGCACGCCATGATAACGAAATTATCGAGCCATCATTGATGGGGTCAGTGCGTTCAAGCCTGAGTGCAGGGACAGCGCGCATGTGTGTCACAGCGCGCACTGCCAGCACGCCATGATAACGAAATTGACGGAATTATCGAGCCATCATTGATGGGGTCAGTGCGTTCGTGCTGCTGACGTGTCCCGGAATGTGACGCGTCGTGCGTGCGGGTGCCAAATGTAGTTCGTGGGGCCGAACCCGGGGACTCCTGGTGGCTCTCACACTTGGTGTTGGAGGGGCTGTGAGTTCACGTTACATGCACTGGAAATCATCATGGAGGTTCTCTGTTAAATTTACGGTGAATTCACTGGAAGGCTATCTGTCAAATATAGTGGGAATTCATATAAAAACCGTCTGTCAAATGTGATGTAAATTCTCATCGAATTTACCGTGAATTTACGTAAACACTGAGTGAAAAATTTATTCGAAATTCACATTTTCTCGTTCCTTCTTTTCACGTAATGAGATGGAACGTTCGCTGGTCGAACACATGAACAGCCACTGCACGTCGGTGGGTTGCCTCGTTACTGCAGACCTTGACAAATTCAACATCTCATTGAAGATGTTTGCCCATCGGAGTCAGTAATGTAATCACGAGAAATTACATCAAGTGACAAAACACCAACCCTCAATAAAAGCCACAAGGTATGATTTTCTTTCGCTTTACACATGTATACAATCCGTAATGACACAGCAATACGCGCTTGTAATGAGACAACCGTCATTAAAGTTGGAGCGTGCGTTGTGCAGGCGACCGCTCTACGAGACGCGTCGCTTCTTGGCACTCAAATGAACACGCGTGTAACCTGACCACCTGATTGCAGAGTGAGATGCAATATTTTATGATCTGTAATTTGCAGGAATGCATGACCACGTGCTCGCACGCATGACTGTCCGTGTGTCCGGACACGCCAAGAAGCATTCTCACGCGTGGTCAAGCGTGCCAGACCTGCTGTATTGCTGACAGCTGACTGCCAGACCTGCTGTATTGCTGACAGCTCACCGCCAGACCTGCTGTATTGCTGACAGCTGACTGCCAGACCGTGAGTGCTGACGAGCGGGCATGGAGGTCTCACTGACGAGCGTCATGCCCGCATAGAGGCATTTCGTGTGCGCCCCTTAATTCACACTCACGAGCGGCATCCATATCAGAAAAGCTGTAAAAAAAATTGACAGAAAATTTTTTCAACGTTTTGTTTGCTCCCGGCATGATCTTGATGCCAATGGTCGGATACTGATTTGACTTTTTCGATGAGCACAATATATGTAAACTCAGCCGCCAGCGCCACTGGTCTCTTAATGGAACTAATTAACCGTGTCGCATGTGGGCCTGGCTCTCTCAAATGCATTGCAATGGCGGAACTGATCGCTCGAATTAGTGAAGTAAAATGACAATAGTTGATCTAACTATCTACTACACCACAGTAGGCCGTACGTCACACATTTTACACCACAAAAGGCCGTACGTCACACATTTTACACCACAGTAGGCCGTACGTCACACATTTTACACCACAGTAGGCCGTACGTCTCGCATTTTACACCACAGTAGGTCGTACGTCATGCATTTTACACGGACGTTACCACAATTTCCCCAGAAGTCTGTGCAGCAATGCTCCCAATGACGAATGAATCCAAGGCTTTCAAAGCCTGCCAGTGAAAGTGCAAAGCATATACGCTGCTTTCTTTACAGGACTTGCCACGTGGAGCTGGAAGCCTTCCAGGGGTGGGAAGTGAGGGTCTAAAGTAAGCGGCGTGACTCAGCACAATTCCGCACAGTCATCGTTAAATCCAGGATTTGTGAGCTGATAGCCAGCCTCCGCACTTTGTGAGGGAAGATTTTGCTGATGATGTAACCGGAGAAGTGAGTCTCGGGGGCGTGAAATGTCCTCAGCATTTGTTGTGAACACTGGAAGTCGTCCAGCTCTTGAGGTACAAGCCTACGTCGGGCGCATGGGACCGACGTCAGGCGATGAGGGTGTCGACTGCGGTACGCGTCAGAGGCACAAAAAGGCGAGTTCGAGGCCCAAGGAGGCGTACGTTACTTGACGTCGAGTTCAGGCACTCGTTGGGTTTGACAAACCCATTTTGAGGCAATGAAATGGCTCAATGATCAGTATATTTCTTGCTTATAGAGAACAAGGCGTAACTAAAACAACCTTTTCATCGCATGTGAAGCCCCGAATTATTCCATTTAAAGCCCTGCCACCGGGTTCTTTCACACACGAATTTTTTTTACGGTAAAGAGCAATGCATCATGGCGGCAAGTTCTGGTGAGGAGAGAGCGTCAGTTTGTCCTGAATTTTGCCCCATTTGCTTTCAGTTCACGTTTTTCTCTCTCGGTTGGCGAGCCATGCATACTGGTGTACATTAAAAATAGGCATAGGAGTAAATTCTGCTGAGATGAGTGGGTCTCCCTGAACCGTGGTGCCTTATTACAATGCCGAGCTGCTCGTGCCATGTTGTTGCATGTATCGCCCCACTGCTGTACACCCCCATTGCGGATTGCATTTATAGACATAATGTTCTATTTCCATATTGGTGGATTTCTGTACTGCCGCTCTAATACTGCTATATTATTTCCCTCCGTGTTGTCCTGTTTTCTCGTCCTTATCTGTTCCTACCACCCTCAGTGTCCTGGCGCAAAGAGTTGCTGCTGTTTGCTGTTACTGTCTCTACAGTGGTGCTGTTACTCTTCACTGCTGCTCTCTCTCTGTTGCTAGTGATACTGTTGCTGCCTCTGCTGTCAGTTGCTGTTACTGTTGTAGTCTCCGTCGTTAGCAGTTGCAGCTGTTTGCTGTAACTGCTGTTTGCTGTTGCTGCTATTACTGTCTGGCGTTGCTCAGCAGCCCCTCTGTCCCGAGCTCTGAAGCGACCGCCACCAGCTCTCAGAAACTCAGGTTTGAAATTCGAGCGCCCGGAAAACTTCATTTTTCCCAACACGCCCAAGCCTGGCAGTTAAAATAGAACATTCGTAAATAAAAACAGCGCAAACTTTCCATCCCAGCTTGCACTTTCACTCAGAAAAAAACTGAACTCCTGAGGTTTTCTAAGGGAGACCTCTGGCGTGGGGGCTGGACCTGCTCTAGGAAAGTAAAAAATTGGAATGTCTTCCTCAAGGAACTAAAACGGAACTAGAGGGCGCGCGTATGCCCGTGCTTACTTTCTTCAGGATCATTTCATTAAATTGTATTTCGTTCGAGAGTGGTCGTGCGGAACTTGATTTAGACGTATAGCCTGTATCGTTTACGAGTATTGTTATTAGGACGCATTTGCAGTTTCTCTTTTTCTAGGTTGACATGATTCACAGAAGAAACGGGTTTTGGGACCTTACAATATAGGCATTATATTAACTCTCGTATGTGCTCCTGCATTTGAAGAGCAGCTGAAATGGACGAGTCAGTGACTAACAGGAGAGGCTCTTAAGTTCTCTCGCACCTGAGATCAAGACGAAGATTACATAAAGACGATAAACTTCACCTCTGAAGAGTTTTGCTGAGACGCGTGCGGCCGGCTAGGTAGTCTCGAGCCTATACAGGGTGTCCCAGAAAAAAGGAAACCTGTTTCAAATTAGGTGTGCGTATTCATGATACATGATAGTATGTATTCA
>VOMN01121954.1:0-11929 GCA_014899125.1 Orchestia grillus
CCTGGACCGGCCCGCACTCCTGGACCGGCCCGCACTCCTGGACCGGCCCGCACTCCTGGACCGAGCCTCTACCTCGGGGATGGTCAGATTAGACGATTCATCCACCACACTCGGGCCAACGTTGCATATTCCAACTTTTCCAGACCAATGCCCCTCACTCCCGTTAGTATCTTCAATGTTTAGCGTCCATTGGTAATTACGATCCCGTAATGTCGTGATCATGAGATCGCTTCTCCCAGCCAACTGCAGGGTTGTCGAACGTCTTCTCCCTCTGTTGTCGTACGTCATCATCACCTGCAGGGCCTGGTAGTACTCCTCTGGGCACGTGAGGGCAAGCTGCACGTTTACGCGATGATATCGCGCCAGCCGAAGCTCGCGTTGGATGCCCAAACCCTCAACTGCACGAGGGAGGGCGTAAAAAATTGGAACATGCGAGTGTATGCGAATGTATGCGAGTGTATGGGAGTGCATGCGAGTGCATGCGAGTGCAAGCGAGTGCATGCGAGTGCAAGCGAGTCCATGCGAGTGCATGCGAGGCAAGACGTTAACTCCCCTAAAAGCCTCCTGGAACATTGACCCTCTGTCGGGGAAATAAGCTTACGGCCCCATTTTCTGAGGATGCTGCTAATTCTACGTAAAATAGGGGTGGTCTAATTGCATTCACATAAGGCTGTTGCGAGTTTTTTGAGGAGCTTAACGGAGCCTTCGGCAGGTATAATTTGGTAGGCAAAAAGTTAAAGTTTATTTTGACGGTTCGACGTATCATGAAACCTTTTTCGGGAGTTTAATTGCGTAGAGATGCATGAATTAACGTTTTATTTAATATTAAGAGTAGTTTATTTAGGCACATGAAGCGACAAAAAAGTAGCATAGGACGTACGTGTACAGTTCAAAACACTGCACACACAGTCGTGTAAGCCTGTTAATTAACGGTCACTGTCCAGTTGGCCGGTGTTGCATTCACCCGGTCTGCGTAATCGACAGCGACCGTGTGAATGCAACAACCACGCGGACATCGTATGAAGTCAATACCCATTAACAGGTTAAGGTGCCCGAGTATAATTTTCGGATAATTACTTTTCGATTGAGAAGAAATTAATCTTTTGACCCACAAATTCATGTAACCTGCTCGTGATGAAATTACGTTAGTCAGCGCGATAAAATAATTGAATACATCCTTGTCTTGAGAATTCAAGGCGGCGTATGTGTCTGCGCGGTCCACCGAGCCACTGCGGCATTTCCAAGCCAAATCTTTCCTACGTTTCTAGGAGTGAGGTGGTGATTAAAAGCTCCAGTAGGGGCCGGATTATCGAAACTATCGTAATTCGATAGTTAAAACTTACGTTCAGCCTACGCTGATCGTAAGTTTGGTACTGTCAAAGCCATCTTAGCAAGAACTTACGCCAGACGGTATTTTCAAAGTCTTTTGGCCGACAGCCAATCAGAGGCCTGGGATTTGTAAACATTGTAGATGCGAGGCTCGTGATGGTGGAGGCGGAGTGACAACAACGGATTTTTACGATGACTAAATAATGGCTTTACTTAATTTCAGACGTCGGATCAAAGAAATGAGGCTCATTATTTCATTCAAACTATACTCCATGACAACTCACACTAAATGATGGTACTTGATTGCCTCTACAGTATTAGGATAAGAACCCCCATTAATTTGTGGCTTGAAAAATGAAAATTATGTGCCTGTGCAAGAAATTGCTATTATTTTAACACGCTAATCAAGTAACTTTTTTTCTATAAGATATGTTACGAAGTTTTCATATGAATAATGGGAATCACAATTTCAAGTAAATTGTAGCAATCGCAATTAACCCTTCATATTTATCATATACGTTCAACACAAATTTTTGTAGAAAGCATATCTATCACGTGAATCTCGGTCAGCAGCTCGAGTGTATATGCCCTTACGCTCCGTTTAAAATTCGGAGCGTTAAAATTAATTATAATTCCTTTAATTAAACGGAGCGTTTAAACGGAGTCGCAGAGTTGCGTGAAAACTTGCGCGAAAATCTCGAGCGCAACTTGTTTGATAATAACACACATTGCAGCTACGTTCCTTTAGCTGAACTTACGTTACTAGCTGATCGCTGCGACGTCGTAATTAGTTTTGATGATACAGCCCAGGTACCAAAGTCACGACTTGGTTATTAACACGTTGACTCCGAAGTGAGTCATGTATGGTACACGCGATCATCTAACCTAACCTAATGTAACCAAAGCACTATCATGTGTAGATACAAATTTTCGATTTTTCTTCCAATTTGTGTTCATCAATCGAATAAGCTAGTTCTGATTAGAAAGAAAATTAATAGAATAACCCAATTTGTGAAACCAAAATCCTTCATTTTTGAATTCACAGTAGAGATATTCGTCGGCATGTAATTTTACCTGTGTGGAGAATCGTAGTCAACGTGTTGAGACAACTGCTCTGACGGTCGCTATCAAAACAACCAGTCCAACTGTTCTCACCAGAACAACTGGCCTGCCCACTTCCATCAGAACAACTGGTCCGACTGACGCTGTCAGACCAACTGATCGACCACCTGCACAGCACACTCACCTACTTCGTGCTGCAGGAGGTGGAGGTCAAGTGCGGCGCATGAACGGGTCACGAAAGCGCACCTCACCACCAGGCACCTGCGACGCTTGTGGAAGTGGTGTTTTCGGCAATGCAATTCTAACTGGAAAAAAGTATCGAAGCAGTCCAGGCATTTCCTGCACCAAAATGAAGGTGTCCCTATGCAGCTTCCTGTGTGCCTCTAGTTTACTAGGATTTTTGAAATGTTTCTCGCACACGACACAGTAGTGATGGGTCATCCTGTGATGTACAAAAGACATGATGGTTCGAGAACGCGCGTTGCACAAACGGCATCTAATACTATTAAGGCGAAGGAAAGGTGAGCAGTTTCGGTTGGTCAAGATGCGGGACAACAGAGCTGCGTCGACGAGACTTCCTAGTTCGTCTTCGAGTTCCTCTATGTAACTTGGAGGGATGGGTGAAGCTTCCAGTTGCCGCATTTTGACTGCTGTCTTCGAAGTATCCGCTTCTGAAGTCCTTAATTAAATATTAAACTAAATGAGCTTAAAAACGAGTAGGTAAGCCTACCGTCTACTAAAGATATCTGAAAACGAAAGGGGCATTTTTATACTATTTATAGATTATGTTTTAAAAAATTTCAAATGTTTCGAACTTTTTCACTCAACGCCAAATGCAATTCGCGATAAAACGATTTGAAGTTTACGGTTGTTCTTCTTGCATTTACATAATCTTCGTCAAACTATAAAATATGATTCATTTTAAGCAGCGAGATGTTATGCATCACAGAACGCAGGATTGTTACGGTTATTTAAGTGTTTAACACGCCCTCCCCATCCGTATTGGGCCCCGGATGCACCAATGAAACAATTCATTCCGCCGTTGCGTAATAATTTGCTTGTGAAACAACATCCCTATTTTGATTGTGTTGAAAGAAAACCCTCGTATTTGGATACTTGAATAATGAAACTCGTTATTCCGCGTGAAGAGAAACACCAAACACGAAAGAAGCGCGTCTAGCTTCAAAAGAGGAAGTATCACCGAATTGGAACCTAACCCAACTCTGCAGCCACCCAGCTCTGCAGCCACCCAACTCTGCAGCCACCCAGCTCTGCAGCCACCCAACTCTGCAGCCACCCAACTCTGCAGCCACCCAACTCTGCAGCCACCCAACTCTGGAGCTACCTAACTCTAAGCCATGGTATTGAGTATCTATTAAGTGTCATAAAAGTCAGCACCAAGCAAAAATACGTTTGCGTTACTCACAATAAATATAGAAAACAAATTATACGATTGTCAAGAATTATTTAATAAAGGTTATGCTGTGTGAACGCTTTTTAGAGAAACTGTGTGGAATATCACCGCCATGAGAATCTTCTACCGCTTCCTGGTTACTTTCTGAGCATATCGCACAGACTCACGTCGTCACGAGACTAGTTGAGTATAGAGAGTATTAAGTTACACTCACTTAAAGTTCAGTTTAACACGTTGACTCCGAAGTGGGTCATATATGGTACACGCGATCATCTAACCTAACCTAATGTAACCAAAGCACTATCATGTATAAATAGAAATTTTCCGAGTTTTCTTCCAATTTGTGTTCATCAATCGAATAAGCTGGTTCTGATTAGAAAGAAAATTAATAGACTAATCAAATTTGTGAAACCAAAATCCTTCATCTTCATATTCACAGTAGAGATATTTGTCGGCATGTAATTTTACCTGTGTAGAGAATCGAAGACAACGTGTTAAGTTAAAAAGTTTGATCATGGTCCATCGGTATTCTTTGACAACATATCATAACGGCCAAATATTGAAAACAAATAAACGCTTGTCAGAATGAAATGAATAGAATAATATAAAACAACAGAAACGAGCCAGATGAACTATTTTAGGGTTTCTTTAGAGGCTAATGACGTCAGACACTAATCACGCACAGGCAAACGACCGATCAAAGATCAGGTAGTACAACTAACGCTTGTGTTTTGTGGTCATAATCACTACCACTAACGGACTAACCCCTTCACCTTGGTAGAGCTAAAAGATGGGATTCAGAATAAAGCAGTGGCACTCAGTCATCGATTTCCGAGTACGGGCGTCAAAACGTTTGTTCCAATTCGTATGAGATACAAAATGCAGAAGTTAAACCTTAGAGCTGCTGCTTACCACATTCAAATCGGCGATACCTTCACTTGTATCAGAAATGACATCATAGAATGCTAAAAATTCAAGTTTCACTTCATGAATTCACTGATATTGCAAAACTCGAGCGATACTCTAGCGCCTACCATTGGTCCGTTGCAACGGACGATGCAATCTTTAGATTCTGATTCGTTCACATAGGAAAACAAGCACATAAAATAATTACAAAACTTAATGGCCTCAAGATCTCCCGAAAAATAATCACTTTTTACACCCATAGCGTTATCACTTTTCACTTTTACAATAATCACTTTTTAAACATTAGTAAAGGCGCTCACGATGCACGAGTATCACTGAATCCTGGAATAAACTATTGTACAACGTAATCAAAAATTGCCTTACACTAAATTTAATTTCAGCTTCCCGTGCGTGATAAACAACGGCTGCGTACATCTCAGATATTCTAACAAATTATTTACAAGGGCTTTGACCGAACTTTACTCATCTTCTCAAGATGCGTAGCAATATCGCAATAAATGTTAGGATCACAATAGCCGAAATAGATGATTTCCAATACTAGGTTTGCAAGAGAGAAATTCTTCCTGTCAGAATTTCCGTGAAATAATACGGGCCTTCACGACAAAAATCAGCCCCGACACCATTCCTGGTGATCCCTAAGTTTCTGCTGATCCATAACTTCCTGCTGGTTCCTAAGTTCGTTCTGATTCCTAAGTTCGTGCTGATCCCTAAATTCGTGCTGATCCCTAACTTCCTGCTGATTCCTAAGTTCGTGCTGATCCCTAAGTTCATGCTAAACCCCAAGTTAAATGACATCCTGAATGCGACCCCGATCCCCGTTTGACTACATCACCCACCGTTTTAGGGGAGGCCCCAACTATTTTTACCACTTTTCCATCATTTGAGGGGTGAAAAATATTATTTTAACTTTTATATTTCTTCTGAAGGGCTGGGGCTAGAGACATGAAAAGTTCCAAAACATGAAAATTTGTATAACGAAGGTAGATTTTTCTGGGGGGGGGGAGGCTTTGCATATTTTAATGGTTAAAGCATAATTAAAAATGATAGATTTTTTAGGTTTTTCACAACTATTTCACTTATTTTTTACATATTCAAGCTACCAGCTCCCTCATCCTCCATCAAACACCCCCAAATGATAAAATATATGCCAACAACGCATAAGAGTGATAAAAATATAGAGTAACAATATAGAGCAACAATAATACAAATATGTACCATCAGTTTGAAATATTTTTTCACAGTACCACGATGACCTGCATTGCTCTTGTCACTGTCGTTCTCCACTGTAATTTTTATCTTCTCCTAGCACGCCTCTAGCGATCGTAGAGTCAACTTGTCGGTGTCCTAAGAGGGGATTCTGTGTTTCTAAACCGCTTCAATTGTGTGAAACAGGCAGAAATTTCTTTGATCCCGCTTTTTCAAAAAAGTAAATCGCGAGTGAGAGTTATGATTAATATCAAGCACTGATTTACGGTTTAATTATGCAACACAAGTGCAAAACTCATCCCAATAGCTTCTGCTATGTGTGCGTGTAATTAACTTTAAAAGCGCATCGAAAACTCCTTTCTCCGCTCCTTAAAACTGTTTGTAAGTTTTACTTTGATTCCCAAATTGACGATTAGGACAAGGATTGGGCTCCAACAGTTTACTGTACGCTACTTGTTGCAGCAGCTTGGTTAAATGGCTAAAGATACCAACTTGTTGATGTTAAAAGATACTTGTTGATGTTAATCAATGTTATTTGCTTGGTCAATGGTTTGATACGAACCTCGCTGTCAGCTCACAGATTGTAACTTTTGTATAACTTCCAACGTCGGGATCTCTGGCAAAAGCAAGCTTACAATCACTATCCTAATATCCCTTCAGCTCTAAGACCAGTTCTTCACAACGAATCTTCGTCCAGTGCCCTAAAACCTATACTCCAAAACCAGAAATGGATTCGAAAGTCTTTGAGTCACAGTCCCGGGTGCATACTCTGTGGCTATGAAAAAGACGTACGAAAGCATCAGCCGAATCCCTGATAAAATCCGTTGTAATTGTTCTCATTCTGCGCTGACTTACAAGTTGTTGTTCTAATGTAATTGTTCTCACTCTGCGCTGACGTACAAGTTGTTGTTCTAATCTCACGCCTGCAATCAGGCTTCACAAAGTCGCGCTGCTACTCACGTGCGCGGGGCAGCTGAGCCCGAGACAAACATTACATAACATTACATCGCACGGAACTGGTCTCTGTGAGCGAGTTTGCTCATGGTCACGGAAATGTCGCTCACGATCCTTCAGTCCCGAACCTTTGATGCCTTTGCTCATCGAACTCAGATTGATGAAACAGTTTTTTGAAAGCGATCAAGAAGACAAGGGATGCATCTCAATTTTGGATACAAAATTGCTCGTCTTGGTGGAGTTAAAATCAAGGGAGAAGTTCTCGTGGGCCCCCCAGATTAGAGAACTTTAGCGTTTATTGACCACCTAAATCGAAAAGTCATGTGTAATCTTCAGCTTTTTTCTAAGCCTAAAGGCTAGAAACAGTGTCCAAATTAGCTCTTTCAAGACATTATTTCAAACCACTGTTCGTCGGCTAAAAAGAGATTTGTGAAGCAGTGAATCATTTCCAGCTTGTCAATGAATCTCAATGAATAAGAGTTCATTTTATAATTCGTAACTACTGTACTCGATGTAATTTTTTCTGCGTAGGAAGTCATAATGAATGAGGGAGTTTTTACGTAAGATATGGCGGCTTTGGTCATTCCCTTGACAAATCTGTTGTACTGACGATGTGTGGTGAAAATGCCGCTGGTTCAACCTGCAATTTCGAAGAGAAGCTCATAGAGATACCGTAATACAGTCGGGACCCTCTTATCACACGCAAGAATTTATCAGGACTCGTCTTCTGCCAATGACGCGAGTTCTCTGTATTTCAGTGTGGCGTGCCCGCAACACCACAGTGTATGGAAAAGATTTGAGCGTAGAATAAAATTAGAAGATATACGAGTCGCTGTAATAATGATTACGGTATTCACGAAAACTATCCAGCACTTCTTACTTCTGTAACTTCTTACAGTTGCTTGCTCGTTCGTTCATATGCCAAGTCGAGATCTCTGGTGTTAAATATTTACATTTTTATGCTATCAAATGAAATCCAGTCTATCGAAAATTCAATAGAAACTTTAATTTAACATAATACCTTGAGTAACGAGTAAATCGGCAATTTATGCAGCATACAGCACTTCAAAGTAGTGAATCGATACCTCAATTCTGACTGCAATAATCATTTTTCCATAAATGAGCAACAGATTTAGAAAGAGTTTGTATGTTTATTTATATTTCTATGTTCTATATCCTATTCTAACAACTTTTATTGCTTTAAAATCACCTTTCGTTGTTATAGTACATCAAAGGTTACGTAGATCATCACATTTCGGCTCAGCTAAGCAAATAGACGATTGCAGCAACAGCAAACTTCGCCGTTTGGAGCACGGAATTTTGGTGAAGTACAACCTTCTCCCAGTCACAGTTACTCTCATTTGTTGTCCTCAGATTTTTTTGAACAGTTTTGCGTTATGGTTGGATTTGGCTTTGTACAAAACACCTGCCGCCACCTTACGCCCACATGCGATGTCTGATCATTTTTTTAATTTTTCTCACGCTTTTTATCATAGTGAATGTTTGGAGGAAGATGTCCCTTAAAGTTCAAGCCCTCTCTCGCATCACAGATGTTCAATTATCACCGGTTTACTATTATCAAAATGGAAATGTTTCAAGCAGTAGTAATAAATGAGGATTCATGTAAAACTGTTTAAAAAAAGAATTAATAGAAAAGAAATTCTTGCCAGTACTGGCTTCTAGAGACGACAGTCATCGTCGATTTATGACTTCTATAAAATCTAGCGTGAATAAACTGCATCCATTATTTGTCCACTGCTCATTCAAAGCTTGTAAATCGATTTCAGGGACCTTAAAAATTCTTTTTCGCTTAGATGAGGATAAATTTTTAAATGCTTTGATTTCGTTTTATTCCAGAGTCTCAAACAATATTGTTCAGTCCAAATGTAAGTTTGAAGCACTCTCTTATGGTGTTCATTTAAATCTGTGGAATAAATTCTTCACCATTTAGGGAATGAGAAGCATTATGATTCTTGGTTATTAACTTGAAATAGTGTTGATCTCGACCAATAAGCTTTCAATTAAATTTATTGATTGACGAATCTTCGTCTGATCAATTTTTGAAGTATAGTCACGCGTATACTATATATTAGTTTTTATAGTGAACAGAAGACGTTTGTGGACGTTGAAATTCCGTGTCACGTCTACAGCATGTCAAAGCTGTACCCGACTGGACTGTTTGAAAACGTCTACAGCACGTCACGTCTAGAACGTCTACAGCACGTCACANCTACAGCACGTCACAAAACGTCTACAGCACGTCACAAAATGTCTATAGCATGTCATATCTACAGCAAGTCATATCTACAGCAAGTCATATGTACAGTATGTCATATGTACAGTATGTCAAAGCTGTACCCGACTGGGCTGTTTGAGGACGCTCGTGTATACCTGAGACGGGGGAGAATATTTGAGCTCCCAAATCTGTATTCAAATTTCTTTATTGCTTCGTTTATGATCGCTGGAAAAGAACCCACTAGACCAACTATTTGCTTAGACTGTGTTGAGCCTTTGAGATCCGCTCAATGCACATTTCATTTATTTCAAGGTAGTTGTACGGAGTCCACTCCTATTTCGATAAAGCCTTCAATTTTATGTCATTTTTTTAAAACTGATAATTTTCCTTATACAAAAGAAGCAACATTTTTTTCCTACAAATTGGAGTTGAAAACTTCAGATGAGGTTCACCGTCAAATACTCGTTTTTTTAAACCATTTACAATTAGTGTTTTTAAAAGGTTACGTCACTGATTCCGCTATTTCCTATACACAAACTCCCAATTTACTCCACAACAACCAATTGTGTAAATACGGTTGGCATTGAATACCTGACTACGAGCAATATTTATACCAGGTATAGACTGAAGTGTATGTCACCACACTCAGGTACACGCTAAAGTGTACGTAAACTCAAATATAGAATAAAATGTATTTCACCACACTGGAGCAAGGACTAAAGTATATGTCACCACACTTAGGTATAGGCTTAGGTGTGTGTCACCACACTCAGGTATAAACTTGGGTATGTGTCCCCACACTCAGGTATAGACTTAGGTGTGTGTTACCCCACTCAGGTATAGACTTAGGTGTGTGTCACCACACTCAGGTATAGATATAGGTGTGTGTCAACACACTCAGCTATAGGCTTAGGTGTGTGTCACCACACTCACTGCCGGTCTAACTCGCATTACATCTCTAGATCACTCATTCTATGCCCCAACCCACGGCGTGTTAGTTATCATTAAGATTAGAATTATTCATATCATCACAAATTACGGAAAAATCACTTAACCGCAGAATTGTCAGTAGTCAAACAACGAACGAGCGAAAGTTGTCCTCTGAAGCACGAAGACGCAAGAAAATGTAACAATATCAAGTTGTGTGTGTGTAAGATACAGAATATTTTTTAGAGTTTTATGCTTCCATGTTTTATTCTTGCCTCCGACGTCCCTTAACCCGCGTTGACGACTCCAAGGAGGCTTTCTTCACCGTGTACGACACGCGTGTTGTAAGCGGTCGGTGACGTGAATGCAGTGGACAACCTCCAACACGCGACTTCTGGTGACTTTAACAGTGCGCTGCTGCTGCTCCAGAGTCTCTTGCCTCGACGTCATTGGTGTCTTCCTGTCAATCTGGACGCATTTTTTTTGATGCGTCAACTAGGAAATTTGAGAAGGTCATTCTGAGCACGCGATTTTTAGCGGCTTTGACTGTAACGCTGCCGCCTGCAGTGCTGCTCAACTGAACTCTCAATCAACTGAACTCTCAATCAAGAAGCCAACAAAGAAATTTGAGATCTTACAACAATTCGCAGCCAACGCGGAAATCTCGGTATTTAATTTCATACCTATGATATGATTTCTGACCTATACCTGCAGTCTGGCTATAGTTCCTAGAAAAATTTTAACAGAATTCGAACCGAAAAGATGGAATGGCTATTTACCATTCTATCCTTCCTCTATTGAGTCCGTTATTTTGCTTAAACGTTACCTGATAATTTCCTACGAAAATTTTCTCACTTTAGTTTTTGCGTCACAACAACAGACTTCACGAGCTGCCGCTGTCTTATTGGTGGGATCTTACGTTTGCTAATTAATATGATATTAAAATGGGCTCAAGGAACACTGGTCCTACGAGCTCAAAGGGTGACCTGGACTCGGGCTGCAGGAAATGTAGAAGTCCCGCTGCACTTATTCTCATTCTTCACGTACCACTCACCAGCACCTACAATTACGCCTCTAAATCTTCAGAAAACCATAAAACGCGTTGCAAATCTGCTAAAGCACCACATTTATACGTTAAGTATGGGTCTCGAATTCAATTTTAAAAATATGAATCTGCGTACCACAAGGCTGCACTTTTTCGGTAGTCTTCAGTGTGTTTCGTCGTATAATTTATCATTTAACAAGAATTACAGTGGTATAATTTCGAGCTCTTTGGGGATAAAATATTACCATTTCACAGACACTGCAGTACTATCGAGGGGGATCTTACCATGATCCATTTCTCACACTACTAACAGGCTTATTATCATTGAGTGTACTAGAAAAGCTTTATTTATTAACATTTAAAAATATTGTGATCATTGTTACCATGACCTTAATTACTGCTATTGTTACCACCGTCATTCTCTACAATTTTTTACTGTTAAGAGTGATCACGCTCGACCGTTTTTTATAGCTCATTGAATGGGTTCCGTCATTTACCTCGCGGCAGGAAGACTAGCAGCGACGCTAAATTTAGTCATTTACTCTTTGATGCTCTGTTAAGAGAGTCCCTTAAAAACACCTTATTTAAATTGCCCTACACTTCTATGTTTTGAAATTTAAAGGAGTGCCTGCTTCATATTCGCTCTTTAATTTAACTCCGATTGATTATCTTCCTACTTTTTTTAGAATACTTGCGTACTATGCGTCATAAAGCAGTTTATGTTTGTACGACTGAGCAGCAAGCTCTCACCACGGAGACAATGTACTCAAATCAGCCCTCTTTAAAATCAGCCCTCTTTATGTATGTACTCAAATCAGCCCTCTTTATG
>VOMN01121958.1:0-10810 GCA_014899125.1 Orchestia grillus
TTTGGGTCTCCGATTACAACGAATTCTTTACGGCCTCAGAGATAAGAAGTGAACCACTGATGAGGAGTTCCTCTCACTCCATAGGGTTCCAATTTGGGTAAGAAGATCTTATGATCTACACCATCAAATGCTCTTTTGAAATCGCTTAAATCACTGTATGATCTGTCAATATAGTGCAAGGAATCCTCAGGAATATACTGTGCATTTTGGCACGAGTGCTACATGTGAACTGAATAAAACTTCTCTCTTTAGGACCTACACTAGATAATATTTTCATGTGCTTTCATGAGAAATTCATGGTATATGACAGCCCTATTCAATTTAATTAAGCCAGTATTTCATAAACGATACATTGACGATACTTTCACATAGTTTAGAAACTGATGTCATTGCTCATTATTTTTAGATTATCTGAATTATAAGCATCTGAGGATTAGATTCACAATAGATCAAAAGAGTCAGGATTGTCTACCATTTTTAAGTGTTAACGTTCATAAAAATGGCAAGAATTTTGAATGCTCCCTTTATCGCAAGTTCATTGAAGTCAGCGCCATACCTTCTTCTATCAAAATTTTTTAAACAATGTGACTTTAAAATTATTTTAGTTCATTCATTGGCGGTATGGGGACTAGCAAAATTAAAGATGATCTTCCTGAAGTCATGCTCAGCTGAGTTGGTCATGAAAAACTTGGTGTAAATGTGGTACATTTTAAAACGTGAACATTTCACCTGAGCACGCTGAACGGAGCCATCGAACTAACAACCATACCTTCCCTCTCTGCCACACGCACACACGGGGAGAAGTGGGACACATCAGTTCGTTTATCCGATGTTACAGTTTTAGGTTATCCTAATAGCAGCACAGAACTCAGAATTTAAGAATCTCTTTTCATTTTCTAGTTGAAGCCCAATTCAAGCGATGTGCAAATAACGTACAATCTGCAAATTGTTAATATTTACTGTGTTTTGTTTTGTTCATCACATTTTATGTAGTGTTTGACTGATTTTCTTTTTCTTCTTATTCCAGTGATAAAAATTACCTCGGATGTTGGTCAGAACGTTAATTTTTATTAATTTTAATCATCCATTTTGCAAAAAATTACTTTATTAAGAGTTGTGTCTTTAGTCTTCCTTTTCTTAGTTAAAACATCACAATAGAAGCTCAGCCTTTTTAGTTTTATTCATTATGCAGCTAGCCCCCGCCGCAGTCATAGATTACCTGTCCACTCTGATGTTGAATCCTCTCCGGCCTCACTTTAGTTGCCTAATTTATGAGCATAAAATTTCACCTTCATCACAGTTGATAAACATAGAATGCTTTCAGCGGTAGGGCAACAATTTTCAATCTTATTCCGATTAAGGAAATAATATTCAAACAAAATTCAACTTCGTATTAATGGTTATCCGTGTGTAATATAATCTAGAGTTTATGTGCAAAATTGTAAAAGAGAAATTCAACACCGTTCAAGAGCCGATGAACGAAAGTTCATGTGATCAAAATTCGCAGAACGCCTTTGCTGCTCTGGTCGTACGACTTCGAAGTCATACACATTAACAAATATTAAATGCATAATTTCCAACAAATTGACAACATAGGAAGAAAGTTTTTTTGAAATCATATGCCAATGTGTCGATCGTACAAAAACTCATGCTACTCAGATTTTATTTAGAGAATGTCAACACTAGAGTACACACTCACCTTAAATCTACATAATGAGGTACGAACAGACAACACTAAAGTACTCACCTGAGAGGAACAGCACCAAACTGACGATCGAAATGGGTATCATTGAGGCAGGAAGACGTACTTGGCTTGAGAAAATCATTTCGAATCCATATTTCGGTAGCCCTTTTGTAACAGAGCCCAATATGCAGTTAAACTAAATGGAAGAAAGTTGTGATATTCGCGAAAATTAAGCGATACGATTTCTTGGTCATCAGAGTTCTTGGGTTGAGCGTCACTAGGGTTCGAGAAACTACTCTGAGCCAGTAAAGTTAAGCTTGATGATCAAATGTAGAACTACGATGTAAACACTTCTCTGAAATACAAATGTAATCTTTCGTAAAACAATTCACAAACTCTTACTATGCAGTGAATTGGAATTATATTTTGAGACCATTCCAAATAATAACTAAATATGCATTAAAATACTACACTTAGCATTAAACGATAGTACGCACAGTACAATTGTCAGTTTTTCCTGCATTTAGAAACACTGCGCGCCAGGTAATTTTTAGAGTTCTTGACATGCATGATGGGTTCACAAATTGATCCAAAAACATATACGTTCACTCTTGGCCACAACTACCTGTTTATGTTTACTGTTAATATCTGTTGCATGAGGGGTACAGCTACGCCCAAAATTATACATACCCTAGTATTAATCTTGAATGTATTTGAATAAATCTTTCAATAAGCTTTTTTTCTTAGCTATGCTTATACCAAGAGTTTCGGTGTTATGGGATGAACGAAAAATGAGAATTTTTGAAAGAACTTATTTAAAGAAATATTGAACAATAATTGCTAATGAACCGTTTCATATTCATCAGTACTCATCTCACTAACCTCTTGCGAAGCCTTTATTTTTAAAAACTCCCTCCCGACGTTTCCTGTGGTTCCCTACAAGGTTCTCGTAGATATCAAGAGAGAACTTGAACCACTCATTTTTTATAATTACCTTCGATCCCTCAAGATTCCTGGATTTCCTGGCATGGACATTTATTGACTATTCATACAAATTTTCTGTCGAATTGAGATCTGGGCTTTAGCTTGGCTTATGTAAAACATCAACCTCATTGTCTTCCAACCATTTCTGTATAGATTTTGAAGTATGCTTGGGATCATTATCATGTTGAAAGACCATATCGGGTTTCATATCGAGAGCTTTTGTAGACTGTTCCAAATTTTCACTGAGAATTTTGACACATTGATTATGTTTCATGATTTCTTGAGCTTCCATCATGCTTCCAGTTTCGTTGACCGAAAAACATTCCCAAAATATACGATTCCTACAACCATGTTTCATTCACAGTTGGAACATTGCCTTCCGGGCCTTCCGGTTCGAACATTTACCCTCTTCTTCTCCAGACAAAAAAAGTTTCTGTGACCAAAAATTTCCATCATAGTCTCATCTGACCAACGAACCAATGACTATAAGTTAGTCGCTTACTAATATTTCCTCTGGCAAAAAATATTCGAGTTTTACGCCCATAATCGTTGAAGAAGAGATGTTTTTCTGGGCCTGTATCCTTTCAGCTCTTCCTTATTAAGTGTTCTTTGTATCATTGACTTCGAATTTTTTATTTCATTCCTATCTGAGATTCTGCAACAACACTTTGCCAGCGATTGTCGCCTTTTCATTCACTTCTTACTCGCATTACTCGTACTCGTCTTGCCTGATCCCGGTGAGCCCTTCTTCTTTCTTCCTCTTCCTGTAAGGTTAGGGACGCTATTAATCTTTTTGTATTTCTGTACAATACCAATGAATTACATAGACATACAAAACTATTGATACAGAGAGTTCAAATTGCTCTTAAGTTAATTTGTAGCCACTGCCAATCGTATGACCATCAACAACTTTCCGCCTTATCTATATATACCTCCTCTTTACCCTGTTGTCTGAACTGTGGCTCGGGTTGGAATGAGGTATTTCACGTTAAGTGAAGTGTTATAATATTCTAGAATAGCCTACAATGACTTCATTATTGAATTAAATTACATTTACATATTAATCCAATAATATTATTTAGTTACAATATAAGTGGTTCACCGCAGGGTATTTAGACGAGTAGAATAAATATGAACATTGTTCATGTGCTATTATCGTTCATTATTATCTTTAAAATAAATTTGTTCAAAAACTCTCGCTCTGAGCTTTATCATCGAACATTTTTGAAATTGTTGGTTAATTCCTGAAAGAAATAGCCTATTAAGGGATTTATTCAAATACATGCAATAAAAATAGAAGGATATGAATAATTTTGGGCGTAACTCAACATAGCCAGGTGGCATGTCTCCGTAGACGTGCCGCTCAAGTTATGAGCTAACAGTGTCATTTCACATAGAAGTTCTCAAATGGTAGTAAATCGAACTTACCTCTGGCTTTTTGTAAAAACAAATTGTCAAATATAGAAATATGATAAACTGGCAGTCCTTTCCTCCAGATCTGAATCTACTAGAGAAGCTCTCGAACAGCCTTTAGAGGAAGATATACAGTGTTCTTTAGCAATATCACACCAATGATAACTTGTGGGTCTCCAACCTTGCTTCTGTTAGAAAGGTTTCTTCGGATGATTTCAAGATATGAACTTCTTCGTTGCAACATAGGCTAACTTCGGTAGTATCTAACAAAGGCGATTATATGAAATATTACCTGCCTTTGCAATCATTTTCAACTTCAACTTTGAATTTACAATACTAGTTATTTAGTCTCGGGAGAAATGGAGAACAACGAATATCTATAAGTTTCGTGGAAAATTCTACTCGGATGTGATGCTTTGATGTATATATGAATAATGACAACGATAGCTGCAGCAATTCCCGGGGTTAGAAGTCTTTTGTAACTGCTCTACAGATAGCTTCTGAACTTTACCTCTACGTATCCGAAGGCGGTACCAGAATACGTGCAAAATTTAATAGATCTTCGAAAAGAATGGCCTGTTATCAAAAACTCCTTTGCATATACTATAAAGTACAACATTAACTTAGTCGGAGCAATTTTTATCCAAATAATTTTTTTCACATGTTGAGATCTATGATCTTAATCGAAGGTATAACTAAGATACCATGCTGCAAAATCTTACTGTATGAGAACAAACAGGGTCATTTTAACTTTGTAATTTATCAGATTAAAAGCATTAAGAGGATTCCTTTTTTTGAAATCAGAACAATATACATATGATCAAAACAGAGGCACTGCTATATGACGCTGGATAATTTATTGTGTAATGTTCATATTTATGAGGGTTACTGATGTTGCCCGTATGTTTTGCAGAAATATCGCTTCCTATTAAGACGTTCAAAAAATAATGGTCATTTTAGGGGTTTCGTTTGAAATTTAATTTCATCATAGGATATTCATTATATTTTGCCAAAGTTTTTAGTTCCTTTTTTATTAGTAAGTGTACTCTTCAATAATGTCCTGCCTATTTCCGCAAAAAAAAAATTGTATAACATATATGACTTAATTTTGAGTATGAAAGAAGAAAAACTTTCATTCACTTTTCTTACATAAATTCAAGCTTGATCAAAATGCTTCTCAAACAGCTGTCAGCATATAAAAAACATGGGAAGAAGAAGGGAAAAAACATGGTCATAATGCTTCCCAAACAGCTGTGGGTCAATAGAACATGGGAAGCCCATGGAAACAAACTTGGTCACAATGCNTCAATAGAACATGGGAAGCCCATGGAAACAAACTTGGTCACAATCCTTCCCAAACAACTATCAGCATCAATAGAACATGAGAAGCAATCTATACGCCTGATAAGACAAGAAGATGACGCCAGATATTTAGTAGTGGTAATGAAAGCTTTGACCACGAAGAAAGTAAAGGACTGCCATGCGTTCTTGATAATGAACAATTGAGCGAAACCCACCGCGAAGTGTCGTTTTATTCGTGGAGCTTTCATCCCTGGTTCTGTTGACATTAGCACCTGTTTGAGAAGCGTTGTGATTGAGCGTGAACTCATACGAGAAAAATAAACTAAATTCTTCTTTTTCGTTGTTGAAATTATGAGCTTATTTGTTTTGATAATCCTCAGGTCATGTATTTCTTGAGAGAAATAGGTAGCAAATTATTATTAAGAAGCAAACTTTTGACAAAATTTCAAAGGAAACACCGTGATATAGATCTAATTTCAAAACAGAATTTCTCGTAAGGTCGTTATTTCCCGAGCAGCCTGATGTTCCAGAATTTATCCTTACATTGGTTGAACCCAATTGTTGATAGTAAATTTTCCAAAAGTGTGATTTTTTGATGAATGAGTGCGGTGGAAAACTAACCATGGTTGAAGCATTGAAGCTACTGAAATAATTATTTTTATTTAGTGTTCAGTAATGACTTCTAAAGTTAAAAGTATCTTTCGGATAGTTTCAGCTGTTTAATTTTATTTTATGTTGATTTGAGTGAGTAGGTGATCGAGCATTTTGACGGCAAACTGTCGGTGCTTGTGGAAACGAACTCATAAAATTTTCGAATATTGTACCAGAAAAATACTTTCTATGCTCCAGCCCGTGTAGAAGAATTGAGCCAAATTGAAGAAGTCCTTTGATTTGCAAGAAGTAGAGAAAATTAGAGCCATTTCACATCTACTACGCATAAGCGGAAAAAAATTCGACTCTGTAATTTACGTCTACTAAAAAATCGTGATAGATTTGTATACGTTACAAATTAATTTCGAAAAGATCACTTCAAGAAGGTTTGAATTTAACGTGATGCTTCCCCACTGGCATCCAATTTGACCCTATAAAAAAAAAATTGAAATTAAAACTAAAGTGTACCAGACCATCCTTAATCTCAATCTCGAAGGAATTGTTTCAATCAAACTAAACCGAGACGCTGCGTTACAGTAGCCGTGAGCCCCCAACGCAATCCCATGCGTAAGCAGCGATATCACCGCAAATAAACGCCTAGCCATTTTCCAGGTCTGAGCCTATTGCTGCTACAGAAATGTATTGTTATGCATTGCTATAATTGGGCGACAACGCGACTCTTTTCTTCCATTGGGACTAAGAGTTCAACCCATGAATTACCATTTAGAGCGTTGTCATAAGACGACGAAGTTAACATAAAAGTGAAATGATAGCACTGGTAAACAATTGAAACCATCTTAAATATACTCCGCACAGAGCGAAGGCCGTTTCACTGAAGGCTGTGACTTGGGCACGTGGCGGAGTGAGGCCTGCTCTGTAACACCCAGCACAACCTCCGACTGCTGTTCTATTGCGCAAATGAAATCTAAACGTATACTTTATGTATTGATTTTTATGTATTGATTGTCCTTTTGTGCTTAAAATGTTTGATTTGTTTTTGTGGCTACTGTTTACTGTACTCAGCTCCCACGTCTACTGGGTTCCCGAGGCTGCTTTTGAGATTCACTTCTGAGTGACTTCAGCAGTTACGTAGAAAAATAAAAAATAATAAAATAATTAAAAAGAATTATTAAAAATAGAGAATTTAACACAAGTACATCTGAAGCTCACTGTTTGACTACACTTTAATGTAGCCCTTAATGGGATACTTCTCAATGAAATTTGGACATACATACTGGATCAGAAGCTCCGTCTCAAGAAATGAAGAGAAAACCTCAGAATTTCTTGATTGAGGAACCTCACGCGTGGGACAGGAAGAAGAACCAATGTAAAAGTAAATATTTCTCATTGCCGACGTTGCACGATGCAAAAATTCTACCATCAGGGTTAAGTTAACAAAAAATGACAGCGTAAAATGAATTGATGATAAAATAGATACAAGTATTTTGTCTATTTCACCCCAAAAAAGTAATGAGTTCCATGAATACATTCTAACGCGCACGATGACTAACATCTCAACCAATCAACTATAGATAAAAGTCAGTGTAACATGCAAATGTAATCAGTATTCAACTGGATATTCGTAGTTCTCTTAGCATTTTGCGATGGGATTTTCAAGATGAAAATCGATATCACGCAGAGTAACTATTCTAGGGATTATGAGGCTCACACTCATTGGAAATAATCTGTATAAAGATGTAGTTGTCTATTCATCAGATGTATAGAAATAAAACAAAGCCTCGATGGTCCACTATAGCAATTTTTTCAAACGGCATCGCCATTGCATCGGTGATCGTATCACGTAGAACTTCATTCAGCGTACTGATGATATGCATGCAGTACAATGTGAGATCAATTTTTCTTTTCGTGTAAAAATCAACGCAATTCTAAAATTGCATCATCGAGTAGATATGCATCCGTGAATTACAATATGGGTCATTGCGTGGTAAATCATATAGTTCTTAATGCTATCAGAGTTTAAAAGTTAGTTTTTGTGTATGACAAATAAGTTCCAGCACATTGAATCAATGTAAGTTTTCAAAGGCCAAAAGAATGGAGTGATCGATCAACAACTTTGAGACCATGTACAATTATTCTTATGTCTTAGTACTTCAAAGGTTTCAGGGGAACAACCATTATCATTGGAAACTATTGCAGCGATTCTTTTATTTGGTTGCCCAAAGACCTTTAAAGGTAAAAGAAATTGAAGCATTACCTCGCACTCCTATGGCTGCGACGCACGATGAGTTCCTCAGGCAAGTCTGCCGCATACAGTACGTGCCTGGAAAATGCTGAGATATTCAGAGGTGTGCTCGTTCCACGTGAGCTACGACTTGCTGTGTTGCTGTGACTGCAAAAATACTTTATCGATGCATTTTCTTTATTAGTTCATATAAATTATGTCAAGCATCATGAATATGTGCTTTCAAGAGATTTTTTATAGTTCAAAACCGTAAGACAGGATAAAGAAAATCATTTTTATTCGAACTTCTAAGCAGTTTTCTTTATCAGTAGAGCTCGGCAGAAAGAAATTATAGGGAATGATAGTATGTTAATAGAACTCTCATGGAATTCAGAAATGAATGATACAGTAACCAGACAAAGGAAAGCTGATTTAATACTTTCATTGGAGACATATATAAAATACGGCAGATGCTGTAGAAATTAGAAGCACATAATATAATTTAAAAAGATCTTAGAAATAAACATCTTTAGAGCTTTACGTGCCTATCCCGCTTATAGAAATTAATGCCACTTATGAGCCTCAAATTTAGAGGTGTGCAAATTGATCGGCATCGGCACTTTTGCTAGTAATCGCCGTCGGCATCGGTGAACGATAAAAATGGCCGATGCCGATTCATACTATGCTTGAAATGTACTACGTTATTAAAAACAAAATAATATTGATTGTATACTAGTAAAAGCAGAAGTTGATGCTTGTTTTCGCCTGCGTGTGAGTACAGGGGGTTTGGCATTAAATTAACATAAATTCAATTCTTTAATTTTTTCAGATTGTTGGAGACGTTTTCTTATACAAAGCGATACTAAAAACCTTATTTTCAGTCCATTTACATATCTATAGACGATGGTATAGAGCCAAGACAACTGACTCTACCTGATTATTTGAAAAGAAAATGATCAGCGCCTGGCATCAAAGTAATGAAATTAAAGATGCTCTTTAGTGCCCCTTAGATAATGTAAAAACAATCAGGCATAAAGAATTTCAATAGAAACTACTAGGTTGTAACCATTGAGGAGGAACATGAGAGGTGTGTTGATTGCATTCGTGCAGCAGAATCCATAGAAAATTGGTAGAAAAATAGAGGGTTTGGCATCGAAATGAGACTTTCTGCCTTGAAATTAGTTCTCAATGAAGCCCATCGCCACTATGCATCCAAGCGTCGAATAAGTAAACTGCATTCAGAAAAGTCGTAAGAAAATTTACTGACAAAGGCAAAGAAACTTCTGAGCAAAGTGAAACATCCTAATGAACCAGAGACAGTCTTTTTTCGTGACGAAAATTTTTGTACGGATCAAAAACACAATACTAAAAATAACAGATGGCTTGCAGACAGTTCAAAGGATACACCTGGAATTGAGCAGTTCAAATTTCTTTAACACGCGATGGTTTTCGGTGATTGTTCCAGTGAGGGTGATTTGATGCATCCACGGGGACACAAGTCACGGTATCTACAGGCAACATTACAGTCAGTGGCATCGGCCTTTTCCTCTAAATGTAGTCATTACTAACATTGCAAAGACGTGCGTGAAGATCTATATGAACTAATGTGTTGAAGATTTCCTCTTTTTGTAGCACTGAGGTGCATATTTTTTGAAAAAACTGGTCGTGAATTTTTTTCACTTCTCTTAGTATTACTATAATTTGAGTACAACATTAATCAAAGATCGTGGCTTCATATCATAATGGGTTAATAAACTTCATGATTACTGTTACTTGTCAATGACAACTGATTTTAAAAACGTGTGAAAATTTTATCTTTGAGATTTAGTAAGTGAATAAAATTCTATATAATAATACATCATCATTGGCCAAATTTTCAGAATCTGCACATTACTAGTCCTAATTCCTAAGAATAGGCTTTCGATGATTTGGTAAAATAATTTTTTACGAGTCCATATCGGCGACGTTGTAACTTGTAGCTGTATGTAAAGTTAAAAGAGTTTCCGTTGAAGTCGTCAGCACGATCTTTAATGACACAGTTTATTATCACGTGAATTGACTATTGAACTGCTGTGACAAATAATTTTACTCATTCGAAAATTGTTTTAAACTTTCAACCAATTCCTTCATCACCGATATGAAATAATAGGACGGTATAATACATTGTAATTCATCACCGGATAGCAATTTTTAGTAGAAGCTCCAGGCATCCTCACTTAGGGTGTGATCAAGATTAGCACGTACGTTCCCCTAACGTTTCTTTACTCTCTTCGAACACTTCTTGTTAATGTACTGATGTTCTTGTAATTTAGAATTAGAATCCTGTTAAATATTGACGGTTTTAGTATTCTCCTGTATTTATACATTCGTATAAGCCCCTACCAGCAACCAAATCCTTAAAAAAACGCAATTTTATTCGTTTAGCAATATAAAAGCAAATTTTATTTCAGATATTAGAAAGAAGGATCTGGTAACAGGTCAAAGAACAAGGCTCCGACCGGACGTCTATGTTGGTGGTTCACAACCGCTGTGGGTGTGTACGCACTACATCACAACAGTTCTGCGACCCCGAGGCATCAAACTTCTCCCTGATC
>VOMN01121973.1:0-15416 GCA_014899125.1 Orchestia grillus
GTGTGCAGGTGATGTGTGTAGGTGATGTGTGCAGGTAATGTGTGCAGGTGATGTGTGCAGGTGATGTGTGCAGGTGATATGTGCCGATAATGTGTGCTGGTGATGTGTGTAGGTGATGTGTGTAGGTGATGTGTGTAGGTGATGTGTGCAGGTGATGTGTGCAGGGTGTGTGTGTAGGTGATGCCTCCAAGTGATGTGTGCAGGTGATGAGTGCAGGTGATGTGTGCAAGGTGTGTGTAGGTGATGTGTGCAGGTGATGTGTGCAAGGTGTGTGCAGGTGATATGTGCCGATAATGTGTGCAGGTGATGTGTGCAGGGTGTGTATGTAGGTGATGTGGTTAAAACCCCAGATATTCCTGGCCCTGCAGCTGTAAATTCTACATGGGATTAAGGGATGTTGCTGGGCTGCACACACACGGTGTGCTGGCAAGACAAGACCCCAACACAACTTGTCCTCTCTCAGATGTCCGAAATCTGCCTCCGTAGACTTGAGGAGCATGAGTCACAATGTAGCGTTCTACCAACTGACTGGTAGAGTGCCACAGACGGGTAGAGCACCACAGACTGGTAGATCGTGACCAACAAACTGGTAGAGCCCCACCAACAAACTGGTAGAGCACCACCAACAAACTGGTAGAGCACCACCAACAGACTACACATCGCTTTACCCATTTCTGCACGCGTACTAAAATAGAGCCTAAAGCAATTATTTTCTCAATTAGATCTGAAGTGCTCTTCTGTTGAACGTGTTTCTGTACTTCCTAATGCCACAGGACTTTAATAAAAAAGAATGGGACGAATCTGGCTGAACTAAACTTGCTCAGGAGAATAAGACACGACCGAACGAAGATTTTACTAATTTATAAAAGACTAAACAATGAAACAAAATACAAACTAGAACGAAAACGTGAAAAAGAGACATTTAAATATTAATGGCCAATAAGCGCTATAGCGAGCAGGAGCAGATGATGGAAGTCCGAGGTAGGTTTGGCGGCACTCCGGATCCGTACGAGCTCTGCGACCACGAGAGTTGGAGCCACCGGAGTCCCAGCGCCACCAGAGGCAGGGCGCGGGACTCGCAATGCGGGCAAGACGAGACCGCCGTTCAGGTCGGGCCGCTGCACCCCTGGTGAGCGTCCCCACTTGAAGTTACGACAATCAGAAGCTGCTTGGCTGAGACGCAAATGTCGCCGAGAAGTCAAGCTGCAAGAAGTCAAGCTCGAACAGCTCCCCCGTGGCTCCCACGCTGTCCCTTAACAACTAAACACATCACTAAGTATACTCAATACTCAATAGTCTACTTAAGCTTGAATTAGTTACCCAAAGTTAGTCCCTCCCTCCTACACAAAGCAATATTCACAAAAACCCAATTACACTGCTATAATCTGTTGATATTCACCTTTTTGTAAGCCGTCGATATCCCACAGATGAACTGTAATCCCAGAGATTCGTTGGGGTTCTGCACGGGACCACATGACCTGGCTAGTCCCTACTCTCCCATGGTAACAACATCACGATGCTTCTTAACTAGAAAGAATAAGTCGGCACTTGAGTTAAGCGGATCATCACAAAGAACTTAAAAATACGTGCGATTATTTCAAAAGCCTGTTCCACAGCAAAGTATATTTCAAACCAAAGGTATTCCCGGCGAGGTGAATTGGGTGCTGCTTCAGGGGCGCAAACTGCGATGTTGGGCAAGACGACCGAGGGGCGGCGAGGGGTGAGCTCGGCAGTGAGGGGTCGATAGGGGTGCTGAGGGGGGCGGCGCTCCTCTGTCGCAAGAGATGCGCCTTTCCACCGAGGTTTTCCCCGAGAGCTCAGGGCAATTAATTTGCCCCTCAGCAGCCTGAGGCACAGCGTGGCGCAGAGGGCCGCGCTGGGAGACCGCTTGTCATGGTCACAGGCTAAACTTGGCTCTCTCCTCATGCTAATGTTAAGAGACTGTGCAAACCGAGGTGACTCTACTCCACGGTGACAAGGAATCGAGAAACGAGATATTTGATATTGTGGGTGCCGCACAGCTTGGCCCTTTTGAAGACTCGTCGTCAGGTAAAATTTTACTGACGTCTGAGCCGCACGTCGCGAGCCTGTTCACCAACGGACAGAAAATTCTAATAATATGCAAATCTAAACCACTTTTATAATTTTCATCTCCAACTAATAGTACGATGCAGCTTTAAAACTTTCCCGAATGAATGAGGAGCGAAAGAATTCTAGTATCTAACTCCGACTAGTTTTATTACGAGTGTGTCAATCTCCAGAAATATTTGGACTCAAAATTACATTCATTTTCGCGTAAAGGTAATCGAAGCAATGAACTACAGCGACTCGACGTTAAGGCATTTCTCGGCCGCGCGTCATTCCAAATGCACAAAAAATATCCCAAAGACAATTTTATTTCCATCAGGAGCGAGCTCACAGTCGCTGCACTCAAACATCGGACACGCAAGAACGACGACAAATACTACTTGAAATGAAAAGCAAGGACTTTAAAATAATATTTTTTCCCCTAGAAACAAGGATTCGGTTAATTCGATCGTGAATAGGGCCTCTGAGTTATTTCACATGCACCAAGAAACTTCTCGACTGAAGGCAAACAGGGAATACACAAACAACGCTTGAAATTAGGCAGATCGTTCGAGTAAACTTGAGCGAACCCTCTTCATTTGCATGTTGGACCTCAGGTCCACAAGAAGTTAACTGGGAAGCAGAGACGGTTTTGTGCCCTTGCCTTCAGTCTCGTGCAGAACGAACCTTACCTCCTGTCGTGTGCCCCGCTAGTGAGGGGAGCAAGCCTACAACTCGTAGAAAAAGATTAACTGAAATAAAACTGAGTTTCTTAATGCTTCAACGATACACGTATGTACTTAGACAGTTCACGTCGTTTAGGTAGCTCTTTGTCTAACCGGTCTTAAAGAATATATGAATTCAGGGTCTGAAAAAGAACAGAACTTTATTTTGTATGGGTAATAGATTAAGCAAAAGAGAAATTAACCGTTGCCTCACAACGTTTGAGCACTTGGAAGGGGTTATGCTAAAAACAATATCAATTCGTTTTGGTGGCTCGAATCCAGCGTCTTGAGAGCGCCGTTGCCTGCACTTCCATTCATTTCCGTCACTTCGAGGTACTCTTGAGCTCAGCGCAAAACTTTGAACCTCTACGAAGATTCAGCTCAGCTGCGTTGTGCATTTTAGTTCCGAGACATATGGCAATATTCATCAAACGCAGCAGGGATCACCGACAGCTGAAGGGGAAGCTCTGATGTCTCAGTTTTGTGTCCAAACGAAAGAATCTCATCAGTTGCCGGTGTGGATTACCTCTGTTTGGCTAACCTGCGAGTAGCTGCTCTATTTATAATCACTATGACAACTGCCGAAATCTTTGCTCGATGTTGGAATTGACGAGTTACGCTGTAATTATCGTTCGATTTTCACTCAAAGATAACGAGCACAAGTATTTTCGTCCCGTTCAGGGCCTCACTTCGTAATGCCTCAAACTCAACTCGATATAATGCAAATACTTCCATGAACTCAATTGAAAAATAAAAGCAACTACATGAAACAAATCGCAAACAAATGCACCAATACTCTTAAAAGTAAAAAGCCGCCACCATTTGGCGACAGTCCCAATTATTGGTTCAACTGAATCAGGCTTTTACAGCTGAATATTGAAGTTATAAGTAAATTCCTAAGGCAATACCAATTCTCATGATTATAATTCACTGCATATCTCTTAAATTGGCAGGAAAAGAAGCCATGTCAAAATACAATTCAAACATGAGTGAACGGTGCCCCAAGAGATAAGACAGGAGGCCCAGTCCGGCCCTGGCAGATCGCCCTCCTTTATTAATCGCCAACGAGGCCCCAATTTTAGAGCGTCACTCGAGGCAGGTTAGGCAATGGCCACAAATTAGGGAAATGAGAAGAGGCCTCGGCCGAAGATTGGTGCACGGGGCCAGGATTGCAGGAGGCACGTAAGCCGCTCAGGGCGAGATTGCTGCCACCCAGAGGAGGCGGGCAGGACTGACCGAGCTCTGGGCGGGCAGGGCTGACCGTGCTCTGGGCGGGCAGGACTGACCGAGCTCTGGGCGGGCAGGACTGACCGAGCTCTGGGCGGACAGGACTGACCGAGCTCTGGGCGGACAGGACTGACCGAGCGCTGGGCGGGCAGGACTGACCGAGCGCTGGGCGGACAGGACTGACCGAGCAGAGGGCGAAGAGTATGTACAATGTTCCCGTCTCTGCAGACACCCGTCGTCCTACAGCAGCCGTCGTCGCAGGAATTAGGACATGGGATGTCTGAGTTGTGCACACGGGCCCTGCAGTAACTGAGGGGCCCTGCAGCAACTGAAGGGCCCTGCAGCAACTGAGGGGCCCTGCAGCAGCTGAGGGCCCTGCAGCAACTGAGGGGCCCTGCAGTAACTGAGGGGCCCTGCAGTAACTGAGGGGCCCTGCAGTAACTCAGCAAGCTAAAACCCTGCTTGTAATTTTTTCATATAGAAGAATAGTGAGAGATGATCCAAAATTCACACATTTTTCCCCACTAAAACTCAGAAAATTGAGTATTCAAAAAATACAACAGAAGGCAACAGGCTCACGCCCATCGCTCGTTTTGCGCCCCGCCTCCGCACTCGGGAAATGAACAGTTACAACTGGACCACTAACGCGACATTTTTTATTATGGCGGCGTATCAAGTAAGTTGAAAAAAATACATCTTTGATTGCCTTTCTTTTGAGTAATTTTATTTGAGGAATTTCACCATAAATAAATTCATATTCTTCATGAATTAAAATTAAAAGCTCAAGTTTACCTCCAGTTGTCGCAAGACCAAATTATCGGAGCAGCAGCCGAGTTAAAGAGCAGGGCAGCAGCCCAGACTCGTGGCAGCGCTGCCACCAGCTCCACACGGCCCCTTCGTTGCGGCAAAAGTGCGACATTAAAATATCGCACATCGGCTTTTGGCAGAAAACTTGTCGCGCAATGTGCAATGATAACGATGATCGAAATTTAGGTATCCATAATGACAATGAATGAGCGAACCAATTCTGTTGCCGCCTTGCAGAACTAGTACAGAATCTGATTGTCGACGATAGAAAATCGTAAGGAATTTAGGACGATGATCAAATAAAACATCAATGATTTCCTAAGAAAAGAATCATGAGAAAGAATAAAGTATTTATAGTTGATTCAGTGATGACGTTTACTTGAATTTTGAATGTAACATTTCCACCCCTGACCTCCCGCTTGCATATGCCAATATTTTCTGCAAGTCAAAGCACTCTCACGACACGAGCTTACGTGCGTAGGGGGTGTGCGTGCATGACATCATTCTGTAGTAAAAAGTACCCATATTTTAATGGCGAGGAGTTTTGCGAGGAAATTTCTTATCATTAGTTTCCGCAAGGGAATAACGTTTCAAGCGAAGAGAAAAGCGCTGAACAAAGAGGGGGTTATTGTGATCACTCAAACTTGTAAAAACAACCGATTGAACGCGCTGTTCTTCTGACGGCAGTGTTATGTGCGTAGCAAGCACTGTGAGAATAAGATTAATGCAAATTCTAAGCCACTCGGTACTCGCTACGCAGGGAATTTGTCGGGGATTTGAAAGGCAGATTCCCGACTGAAGTAGAGCCCGGCATTGCACTTCATTGCATTAGCGATGCCTTCTGGTCGAGGCTCTGCCGCAGAATTTCTTTGTTGTGGGGATTTTCCTTGAAAACAATGCTTCGCTAATTTAAATGACTGCATGCCTAATCTTCAAAGGAAAGACAGGTGTAGTAATTAAAACTTCAGAGCCTGAGAAAGTGTGAATTGAAGAGGAAAATAAAAATGAACAATTTACTGTAATTCTCATTGGCCAGATTATGCTAAACACTCACTTTATTTAACTCTCTCTACGGGCTCTTATCGCTAGTTTGCGGACGAAGTTAGATAATAGGAAATACAACGGAAGAAAGAAGGAAAAAAGATAAAATACGAGATCTCGCAGTCGAGTAATTGATCGTCATCACAGCATTTGGCAGTCGAGTAATTGATAGGCGGCATAGCATCAATCAGTTGAGTAATTGATCATCAAGAAATATGTCTATTATAATTCTAAGCATCAATATCTCGCTCGGTGCTGCATCAGGTTAATTCTATTGCTGCTCGTTCTGTCTTTGATGAATGCAGTAAAGAATTTTAAGATATATTTTAAAATTAATTTTTTCAAACAAAATATTTATTTCCCGGACACCCCAGTCAAGGGACTTGAAAAACGGTTTTGGTCCATGTTAGTCATGCTCCTAAAAGTTCATTCTCAACTATGGAATGATGTAACCAAGAAAAATCGAGTTAATTTGAAACGACTCTTACTGCACTTGACATCCATCTTTTTGCAGACTCTCGTTGTTTCGATATAATTTACTCTGGCTCCCGCTGGTAGGTAGCCCTTCAAAAGCTCGACCCATGTTAACTTTTATTAAAGTGACGAGAAGCTCAAAACCTCAGGTGATTTCATAAGAGTAATCACGAGGTATCAAATCAGAAAAACACGGGCCATTCAACTTGTGGCGTCACGCAAAGATTCTGTCGCAAATTACAGTCAAATGCTTGTTAAAGTTCTGACTCGCTATTGTTCAATGGTCACAAACTCATGATATTGCTTCCTTTGGGAAAACCGGGCCTCTAGCGACACTCTTACCACAGGGTCCAGCCATTGCAGGAACCTTGATTCTGAATAGCCAGAATTAAAGTATTCATTTTTTTTGCCACAACTTGTGCCACGAAAACGAACTATTGCGTTTGTGCAGGCACTCAAGAAGAAACTATTTTATTCGAAACGAGGTTTCAAGCACGTCTTAAATTTATTTTTTAGGCTCAACCCATGCTCGTGAATCCTGAGACCTGACGGTCGGAGTTACACCGAAGCGCTGGAACAGAAAGCCACGACAAATTCTGAGTCGCTTCCTCCTCAGGCGTACTTCACTCTTCACTGCATCAACGACTGTGAGGCTAAAGCTTCGGAAAAATGCTACGGTGGATGACTTGAGAATGAGAATGGAGCAGGGTGACAGGGCACCACAATTTGTATGGTAATGTGTGCCAGAAAGACACAATTTTCTCGGTTGTGTAACCGCCTAAAGGCGCCGTGGTATTCTTGCAGCAGTGCAGGCAGCTCAGCAAACGCTCGTAAACTCAGTGATAAAGGCCTTTGTTGTTTTGATTAAAAAATCAACGGGATCATGAAAACAAAAAGTGAAAGAGACAGAATATGAGACAAGGTCATTTAAAACGCATATCTCGATGGCAATAACATCAATTCGCTAAACAGGAAGATACTGCGCCACTGAAAAGCTCAATGAATTTTGAAACCAGTAAAACCTGTACGAAAGATGAACGAAAATACTCATTCTATTGCCAGAAAACTGCCAAAGGATAGTGATATGTTTTTACACAAAGCATATCGACTTCGGTCGATACGGTCGGACGCACATGCTACGTACCGAGAGGTTCTATTCAATGATAATACTTTAGCAAGCAGTGTAGTCGTATGTCTCAATTATAATAATTGATCATAAGCTGATTGAGCCGCCTGAAAGTGCACCTAGGCTTCACTAAGCAGCGACAATTTCAGCACAAGATGTTAAGGTGCATCTAAAGCACAATAATTAGCTACAACTTGCACAGGAAAGCTAATAGTATGACTCAGTGTACCTAAAATCAGTGGTCAAGTCTGTTTGGAAGTCCAACGCCCAATAATTCGACTCGCACCGTAAACATGAGACAAAACTTCCGAATTCTCAGGCCATTCGGAAAGACGGGCGCGTTGGGACCGCGACGTGAACTAATATCAGTGGGATGAAACAACTTGCAATTCGCTGAAACTTTGAGATCTCTTCTAATTTAATTTGTGAGGGCCGGCCGGCGTCTTGGTCACGGCGACGCGACGGGGCGCCTAAAAAGAGTCGCCTCACACGCGGGGTCTCACATGGATGAATCAAACGGCCCGCGGGGCTGAGAAATTCTTCCTGCGTTATTAGTAATTCAGTAATTCCTCCTGCATTATTAGTAATTCAGTAATTCCTCCCGCGTTATTAGTAATTCAGTAATTCTTTCCACGTTATTAGTAATTCAGCAATTCCTCCCGCGTTATTAGTAATTCAGTAATTCCTCCCGCGTTTTTTAGTAATTCAGTAATTCCTCCTGCATTATTAGTAATTCAGTAATTCTTCCAGCATTATTAGTAATTCAGCAATTCCTCCTGCGTTATTAGTAATTCAGTAATTCCTCCTGCGTTATTAATAATTCAGTAATTCCTCCTGCGTTATTAGTAATTCAGTAATTCCTCCAGAATTATTAGTAATTCAGTAATTCCTCCCGCGTTATTAGTAATTCAGTAATTCCTCCCGCGTAATTAGTAATTCAGTAATTCTTTCTACGTTATTAGTAATTCAGTAATTCCTCCCCCGTTATTAGTAATTCAGTAATTCCTCCCGCGTTATTAGTAATTCAGTAATTCCGCCCGCGTTATTCGTAATTTATTAATTCCTCCCTCAATTTAGTAATTTAGTAATTCAGGGGGAACGCTCCCACAGATTTATTCCCTCCCGTTATGGCCCCGCGTTATTTTCAAGGAACCCTCCCACAGATTTATTCCCTCACAGCAGGTGATGCCGCTGGCCGGCAGGACGTTCAGCAGCAGCGCTCTCAGCATTCGGGGACTGCGCCTGCACTTGGGACTTGGTGCCAGTAGGACTTGGTACCGGGACTTGGTGCCAGTAGGACTTGGTACCGGGACTTGGTACCAGGAGGACTTGGTACCAGGAGGATTTGGTACCGGGACTTGGTTCCAGTATGACCCTTGGTGCCAGTAGGACACTTGGTGTAACTAGGACACTTGATGCCGGTTGGATACTTGGTGCCTGTAGAATACTTGATATCAGTAGGACACTTATTACCAGCATGACACTTGTTATCAGTATGACGAGTGTAACGTATTGCTGCCTTGAGTCACCGATATTGCGAGGAAGGAAACTCTCGCCCTCGTGAACAATGTTAAGTCAGAGAACTTCCCTACGATGACATCTGTACTGCTTGCAAAAATAGTTTTCCGTTTCGTACTGGAATATTCTCGTACATACATCATTCTGGGAGCAAAAATATTGGAAAAATATTTAAGCAGAATATATCATTAGATGTACGGGTCTTCTTGATTATTGAAGGTGCAGATGCCTGCAAAATGAACTGATGGGAGTGGAGGCGCTGCAAAAATAAATTGATGGGAGTGGAGGCGAATCAAAATAAACTGATGGGAGTGGAGGCGAATCAAAATAAACTGATGGGAGTGGAGGCGAATCAAAATAAACTGATGGGAGTGGAGGCGAATCAAAATAAACTGATGGGAGTGGAGGCGAATCAAAATAAACTGATGGGAGTGGAGGCGAATCAAAATAAACTGATGGGAGTGGAGGCGAATCAAAATAAACTGATGGGAGTGGAGGCGCTTCAATATGAACTGATGGGAGTAAAGGCGAATCAAAATAAACTGATGGGAGTGGAGGCGCTTCAATATGAACTGATGGGAGTGGAGGCGCTTCAAAATAAACTGATGGGAATGAAGGCGTTGCAAAAGTAGCCGGGACCAAAACATGCGGGCGAGCGGAGCGACGCCATTTAGGGGCGGCCGGCAGAGCGAGAGGAGTTGAGGCTGCCGTCACACGTAATCATTAGGGCGGCCGTAAGTCAGCCCTAAAGCGACCAAACGTCGCCCCAACGGCAGGCCCAAGTCGCAGTTAGGGCGCAAGTGCGTTCGCTCGAGCTGCCACAAGCAGCTGGGTCCCTGCCAGACCAGCGTTTTCCTAGACCTGGACGCCCATCACAAATTTTAGCACAAATGCAAGACAGAAATATTCTGAACCGTAGCTCAAGCCTGCAAGAGATACACGTTGCACTCTCGAGTGAGAATGTCATCATCATAACTACTCGGACACGTGACGTTGGCAGTGAGTTTTGATTTGAAATATTCTTCTCTGCCAAAGTGGGAAGTCTTACTAAATTCGGAAGCTCAGTTTGGAGATGGCGGACGCGAGATGCTCGGCCACATCTTTGTCCGGCCAATGGGAGCGGATTTACGAGGCGGCCTGGCGGGCGTTCATAAGTCGTACGCAGTCTAAAAAGCCTGCGGTAAAAGCGCTGTCGCGAGGAGCCCCATACTTATATATAGACATACACGTCCCCTGTGGCTCAGCTGCCAAGCGTCCCTTATATTAGGCTTTATTAGGCCCCAGGACGCAGCTCGTCACACGAGAAGCAATACAAATCCTTCAGGAGAAGGAGATGAAATTTCAGGGAATAACATCAGGACCTTTGTTCTTAAAGCTCGATGTTGATGGAGGTCTCGAGCTAAATGTGAGGGTGGAGTTAACTTACTCACAATCAAATGAAGTATAACACATCTTTTGTTTAAGGGAATTTTATAATAAAGAATATTATCACTACTATGTAAGCATGGATGAAGCTGTTTAGGAATTTTTGGTTTGTACCTGGACGTAAAATTCTGCCAGGGAACCATCAAGGAAAACAGACTCTCCACTCACCTACAAACGCAATCGAATCCGAACGGATGCTTTTACAAATCCACTGAAAGTTAAGTAACCCCAATGTTCTCAGGGATGTTTTGAGACATCGAGTCATTTTTTTCCAACAACAAAGTTTCCTAATCACATTCCTTAAAAGAGCGTATGTTGAAACTATAACGACGGACCCCTCAAGAACAATTAAGTATTATGTAAAACAATATAAATTCATAAGAATTTCGAACGTTTCTCCACAAGTGATTGTTGAATTTTCCCCAGCGAGGGCAGGGCTCGAGGACCCCCGGCCGCCCTGCAGCGCTGGAGGGGCCAGGGCCTCAGGCTACACTGCGTTCGGGGGAAATTTCGTTCAGTCTTGTTGGGATTTCCCTTCAGGACAATAGGAAATTTTACAAAAGCATAAATAAGTCTCCATCATTTGTAAAAAACGATAGGCAGTTGGCCAGGAAGGTGTCAGAGCTGTCTTAGGGAGAAGAGGATCGGGCAGCGTGAACTGGATGACACGATCAAATCAATCATCACTGCAGCCGCTGCTCGCTGTACTGACAAAGTGAAAACGACGTCATAAAAGAGCTGAAATTAAATAAAAGCTGCAAATAACGAGACACTCCTTTGCAAGCTTGAGTTACAAAACGAAAAAGCTTTGAATAAAACAAGAACGAGAATCTCTTTTCGATCTTCATGTCGATGATCAGCTCCACATATTTATCCTAGCCACAACGGAATCCTAAAAGAAGCTCGTCTTATTTCCGCCTCGACCCGTCATGGCCGAACTGCGGTGCTCTCGCCCGCCCAGACTCGAGACGTTGCTGGGTCAATACAGGAGTCGTGTGCCCTTAACTCACTCGGCTCAAGAGCTGTCCTCAGCAAACTTTTCATAAGTTTGGGTGCCTTCTTCAAGTTCCTAAACATTTGAACACAGCGGATGTGAGATTGTCTGTCGTAGTTTGCTAAAGAAAACGGGTTACGGGCTAAAAAAAGGAGAGCTCACGGAGGCGAAAAGATCTCACCAAAAGCATAAAAAATGAGCATAGATAACTTTACTAGCCTACATAAGTCGATTGAGGGCAAATTATATACTTCATCTCGATCAGAAATACACATATTTTTACAACTATGTGATTTACGGTATAAACTACTTTCGGGTCGGTCGTATCATATTTCAGATGATATTTCAGTGCTATACTAACAATGTTTGCACTCAAACCCTGCTTTGAAACCATTACGGTTAGGTCGTAAATTCCTATCGACCTTTACTATAAGTGCAGACATAGTTCTAAGCGTGCACCCGCGTGCAAATGAATGCGACTGGTTTTCTGCGCACATGAACAGCACGAGATTTGATGTGTTCTCCAGGACCGCTCACTGCCCCCCGTGTGGAGGAGCGAGAGAGGCCGCAGCTATGAGGCGCTGGCGAGGAGGCTGCTGTACTCTAACGCTGCAAATCTTGGAGTTTTACGCATGTGATGCAAACATAACAGCGGATCATGAAGATGAATTGAAGCGTAGACCTTAATGGATAAAATTAAAAACATGTGTCATGGGCAAATATGAGAGAAAATGTGTTATGTATCCTTCACCACTGCCAGCAAATATGTCGGTATCCTTAGCCGCTTTCGGTAAATATACAGTGATGCAATTTCTCTTTTCATTGTCGCCTTCCATTTTCTGATCGTTCATTCTAAATTCAATTCAAGTTAGTTCGGAGCAAACTCGTATTTTGAATTGAAATAAGGTAATTCACGGTAGGCTGCCGACATCTGATTTCTCAGGAAATATTTTAATTCAACAGGATAATATATTTATTTTTTATAGGTCATTCAAAGATATGATGTTACATCATATTTGATCGTCTCGTAAAAGATAAATAGACTGAGCAATAGCAATGATTATTGGTAAGCGTGTCGATGAGGCCAAGGTTTCCTTGTCTGAGGCTGATTTTCTTTCCCTTAAATAAATCTCGTCTCGTTAATTTCATGAAGCAGATAAGAGCCTCCCGATGCTCAGCTAGATATTAACTATTTAGATCACAGGATATGATGCACCGTTATGTTTCTTGACTTTTAATTAAATAAATCCTACCTGAGCTGAACACATCGAAAACAAATCAAAACGAATCAATGACATTTAAATGATAACTTTACTCGCGCATTAAGTTGACTATCAGAGATGTACGAGCACGGATGAATGAATAACTGGAGTGACAAAGGCACGTCCTGATAAACAAACCAGATAAAAATTATGAATGTAAAATTATGGATTACTTAAATGTTTAACCCATCATCATTTGGAGAATGAATTCACAATTGACTTTCAATGTTGATGGACATTAATGAAGAAAACACGAATCCATCTGAGTGTGCAGGGGTAAACCACGAAAAGTTACGAGTCTTGTAACAAACTCCACGTGTGGCAGAGCATTTTTTCAACGAGGCGAGCTACAACGGGAGCAAGAGTTGCAATTCGAGTGAACACGGCAGAGCAAACTTGAATTGTCGCGCGCGAGTGCGTGAGCATACTATGTATGCTTACCCATATAGGATTATTAGTGCTGGCCACCACTGCAGGTGCTGTAGCAACGCTTGCCGCAGTATGATCGATCATAAGATATTAATAAATGTCGTTCGACTAAGTATCGTATGATGCACCGTGAAACTATGCTCCGAATAAATACATTTATGTTGTTAAACACTAAAAAATTATACAATTTTTGATAAGTGCTTCTTAAACTATTCATATGCTGTAACTGTGGTAGCTGAACCTAAAATTGTTTTAGATTGAGTGGTACACACTGTAGACGCTCAGAGGAGAGCCACTTCAGAGCGGTCCCTCCCTCCCCACAGCAGCCGCGCGCCTCCTGCTGCTGCTGTGAAGTGAGCGAAGGTAAAATTAAAACTTTATTTTTATTAGGAACCGGAAATTCTGTGAAAAGTAATTGATTTTGTTCGAGGTCTAAGTAGAATCACTTCTCGAATGTATCTTCTAAGCAGCGTCGGGCTTTAATCAAATTTATTTGGCATCAGGTTTCGTTGGTTCTTACATTTCAAAACACGGTATCCTAACGAACTAAATTATCAAAGAGCTCGAACGATCTCATATCGTCTTGCTTTCATCAAAAGAACTGCCAAGTTGCCAATGACTCGAATTCTAATTTCCCAACGTATTACTTACAACGAAATTGTATTCAGGACCCTGATATCTACGAAAGTATTCCATTGAGACGCAATCATATCATGACTCTGACATCAAAAGCTCGAGCGTTTCCGAACGTGCACCATGCAATCCATTTTGAAATTAGGACAACTTGAGCAGCGAAACAAAAATTTCCAAGTGCCGTGGGACAGACGTCGGTGTGAGACACAGCCCTGCAGCGCCGCCAGAGCCCGCCACTCACAGCTGCCGCTAACGCCGCCCTCTCACGGCCTCTGGAAGCTCGGACGGCAAGCTCTGGTGATTTTATTGCGGCTTTTCCATCGAAACGAAGTGAGCTTTGGAGTGGCTGGCGTTGTCACGCGCAGGAATCCGTGACCCGACAGCGTGGCTCATCCAAATCCAGCCATCAACACTGTGAAGGTTGACGAGTGAGACTAAACTTTTTTTTGTCATGAATAGTGAATCCAATTGGCAGCAGATGATATCGAGGATAACTCTCTGACAGCACTCACCTTCCTTTTCCTTAACCCTCACAATTCAGGCCCGCAGTTGTATGCCTCAACAGCTTCAATTTACAGGCCTTCTTTCCGAAATTGCATGATGTTGAGGAGTAATTCAGCGATATTGAGGAATAATTGCATGATCTTGAAGAGTAATTGCATGATGATGATGAGTAATTGCTTGATGTTGAGGAGTAATTGCATGATATTGAGGAGTAATTGCAAGATGTCGAGGAGTAATTGCATGGTATTGAGGAGTAATTGCGTGATGTTGAAGAGTAATTGCATGATGTTTAGGAGTAATTGCACGAAGTTGAGGAGTAATTGCGTGATATTGAAGAACATTTTGAGCATTTCTCTCTTAATTTTTGCGGTGGCCTACCAAAAGACGACCTGAATCAAAGTGTTTATTTCATATATCTATTCACTGAAAATTTCCTGACGCAATACATAGTCTTTTAAAATGCTCCATTTATAAGGCCTTTAAAAAGTGCAGTCCTAGTTTTGGATCTTGTGTGATGTTTTTTCCCTCTTTACAATTAAACAAGGAAATAAGTTCCAGTCTCTGCTCAGTTTTCTCTTGACGTAATTCTACGTCAAATATCTACAGCTTCCTGCTTTAATCCATACCAGTCACATGAGAAGGTTTTCCAGTAAGCACCAGATAACTCAGTAGCCATAACGCTCGGTCTATTTCATCACTGCCACAGCTGGAAGCCTCCCAATGTTAGAAGCAAGATAAAATAACCCTGCAGACTCTGAGCAGGAAGACATTGCGGAGAGAGGGAAGAGACTGATTATCTCCTAGGAAAATCTGCATAGCATGCGCCGCTCGGCGTACCCGCAAATTGTGCACCAGTGCTCTGCTCTCGGTCGAGTGGAGACGTGATTTGTTACGCAAAAAGAGGATATTACTTTGAACATCTTTACCTACTCAGATGCGTGCACGAACGGCTACGCCCTAGTCGGAAAGCGTTCATCTTTCAATTTTATTACCGGAATGAACTCTCCAATCAACTAACCTAAGCCACGACACTGAGCAATCGCAGTAACTAACGCGCATGTGAGGGAGCTGGAGCGGTGGGAGACGACAGCATTGTATTTATTTTTGGTGAACGTGACTGGTGCTGTGGCGTGCTGTGGGTGTCAGGGGACTGGTGCTGTGGCGTGCTGTGGGCGTCAGGGGAC
>VOMN01121980.1:0-12817 GCA_014899125.1 Orchestia grillus
TTGTATTTCACCTTGGATGTCTTGGAGATGTTTGAACCTTCACACCCGGGCCACACTAGGGTGCCGCCGCTTAAAAAATGTGGAACGCTTCCCGATTATGCGTGTCGCATGTTCACCAAGCACTGGGTGTCCGCAAAAAAGTAAGCTCTTGCAGCTAAGGTATTAAATAAGTAGCATCTTAGCTTTGATCCTGATCCAGTATCTTCAGGTGGTTGAGATACTTATTTGTTATCTTAGGGGCTAAGATACTTGTGGTAGTGCAGTGCAGCGGTAGTGCAGTGCAGCATTAGTGCAGTGCAGCGGTAGAGAGATCGCACTCATTTTAATACCTTAGCTGCCAGTGCTACAGGAGAGCTCGGCTCCCTCAGGGGCTACGCTGTTCCCTTCACGAGTCCTGCCTTGTATTGACGTAGCTTGCAGTTTGGAGTTCCCGTAGGGATCCTTTGGGCTCTCGTGTCGTCCTGTTGTGGTCATATGACCTGGTCCCAAAACCTGTGAACGAATAAAACGACTGGTTTGAATTTTTTATTACTGAAATTCACTGTAGTTCTATTGTGTTTACGACAGGTTCAGATATTAGGGCAGTTAAAGCACGTTTGACCATATAATATTTCGCTAGAATTGATATTACGGTGTCGCGACTGTTGGTTTACTCAGCAGCAGGGCTGTGAATTTTCTACGAATTTTTAAACGATATACCTACTACCACACTGCCCCCACACTGCCCGCAGTGTTAGTGACTCGTGCAGCGGGAAGACCGTAAGAGCTGTTCGCACTGCTCCCGCTGTTCGCACTCCTGGAAATGGCGGCTCTTCATTACAGCGCCTGGACGTATAAATAGTTTTCAGTTTGGCAGCTACGTCATACCGAGTGAAAATTAGGCTGTAGGGCTCAAAGGATTGATCGGGAGTTAATGCTGAGACTAGCGGAATTTCTGCGAGCGTATTTTAGGTTGCAATAATTGCCCCATGCTTGTGTCTATACTTCACTTGTTTAAATTTCGGTCTGTGATCGATGGCCCGTCTTTGGCGCGCGCTACGTTACTCGTGGAAAGCAGCGCGTAAATTTGGAGAATTTCCTGATTTTTTTACCTTTGGTTCTCGTTTGGAGGCCTTGCCTCTCAGAAATTTCCCTGAGACTGGGCATGGTGTATCTCAGATGCTTCGCTCGTTCCACCTAAATTCACTGGAATCCGTAACTGCATTCTCGGCCGTAGCTTCCTTTACTTCTAACCGAGCCGTCTGCCACCCGTCGGGTCTCTGTTACGTTCTGTTAACAAATGCAAAGCTGAACCGCTGAGTATCACGAATAAGTTAAACATGTTAATTTCTATTCTTATTTATTCGTAGAAAACATGGAACTTTCACAATAGGCTATAGATCGTATCCACTCTACGTGCTCCTATATTGTTACTGAATATTTATTACTGATACTCGCAAACACAGAAATAAACACGCCTGTCAGACTTTCAATAGTGCATATGATCATACGATACCAAGTGTCATATGAACATAGCGAAAACGAGTTATTTATACCACTGTCATCACAAACCTTTCTCTCTCTGGAGAGCGAGTCATTTAAAAAAAGGAATACCTCTATTAGTAGCTGAGATACACGAGTTTCAAAGTCGCCAAACGTTGAAACCGTTTTTGGACGTCTTAAAAAATTGGCTTATGGTACCATATGTGTTAGGGTCTCATATACGGATTTCTCATTAGTTTTTTAGATTTGACTGCGCTGCCAGCCAGGCGGGAGTAGCGAGATATCGATGTCTTGTGCAGAGCGTGGCCTTCCATCAATGTTTGAGTTCTGAACACGGTGTTAACTTAACCCCTCGGAACAACGACTTCGTTCTGAAATGGGAACAAGCGTTCACATCACGATGACAATGCCGTATTCCAGGGACGTTTTCAAACAGAGGTATCCGGTTTAATTTTTGTGAAACCCACGCAGACGATGGCTAACGCATTCATTTTTGTAAATTCCAATAGCAATAGAGTGTATTTTTCGTTCTTTTCTTATGAAAACGTTCTTGCGATGAAAGGAGATGTTCCTACCCTTATTTATATTATATTTAATTATATCAAACGATTGCAATCAAATGCATTGTAAGAAACGTGTTAGGAATAACTTTTTCCGACATCACAAGTCTGGCTTTGAAAAAAAGAGAAATTAACTTTCTGATAATATATATAATTTAAATGTTAAAACTTCGACAGTAGGCAACTCAGTAATGAAAAAAATTATCGGGTAAATGTTTTTCTTAGAAGCAATGGTGCCTGCAATTGAAATAAAGGAATTTCTTGTTTTCAGGTAGAGCAATGTCTCGTTAAGGAAGTCACCTTCCTCTGGCATCTCCACTTTATTCTTTCCGAACAACTCAAGATTACATTCGTTATAGATTTGAATAATCGATCGAAATCTAGCGAGTTCTTTCATAAAAAAGAAGTTTCACTGTCCTTCCTTCGTTTGAGTTTTGAAGACACCACTAGCCGTATTGCACGAGCGAGCGTAGTATAGGAGGCGATGGTGTAGTGCGGTATTGCAGAGAACAAGCCTAAAACCTTAGCTGAGGTGCAGCCCTAGTGCCACTCTCAGACAGTCGAGACAGCGCTATGCATACTACTGTGAGGGCAATAATTAACATATTTTGAATTAAAGTTCATGTCTTAGCGAAAAAGTTTGACCTACGCCAGCGGCTACTATGTATATCGTTCAAGAGTAATTTTACATGATGAAACGAACGTCACATTAAATTTTTACACTCTAATTCTTCAGTAATTCACGTTATTAACTACGCAGTCACAACAGTTCATTCCGAACGATACTTTTTTACATTTGATAATATTTCTTGTGGTTGAAATCAAGTTTTAACAATCAAGTGAATTTGGCGAGTTGTGACTCTATGTTGTCCTTGCAGGTTGGCGATTTTGGTGATTGCGGTGGCGGTCTGCGCCGTCTCGGCGTCCGAGAACCTGAGGGCATCGCGGTTGCGGAGCCGGAGTCTCATCCCTGAATTTTCGAGAAGAACTCCTGGAAATCGCGGTGCTCCGTTCCAGCGTCGCCGGCCCGAGCCCACAACTGAAGAGCCACAAAAGGAGGAGGAAATCTCCACGACCACCATCCTGAACGAAACGAGAGAACCTAGGGTCATCACTAGGCCACGACCAGGGCAGGAATACGTATCTTTCCTCAAAGGCAACCTTGAAACGAAACGAAAGCCCAATTCAGAAGTTTTGCTCATTACTGAACCTGTTGAAGGTGAGGAATACGTTGGATTTAAACATGGCAACGCCGAAGAGAATTCTGTGGTGTCGGCAAAAGACGGTGAAGTGTTTTACATCAATATCGATCAATCGAAAAATGAAACAGTAAAAGATAATGCTACTGATATCGTTCCCCAAGCTGAGCCTAGTGCGTTAGAAGACGGCCAAGTCATTGATGTTACACCATTTCCAGATTATGATAGTCAAGGGGAAGGAACGACATCATACTATGATGAATATTTGATCGACGAAACCACAAGTTCTAACTACTGGCCCAATGATAACATAGAAATAATAGTACCAGGTGTCGATGAGAAACCTGCGACCTCAGCAGTTAATGATCTCTACGGTGATTATTATGACGAGTCAGATCACTCTTTTGGCCAAGGTTTGACCGAAAACGATAAAAACCTCTTGCCTGCCGAATCAAAGGTGAGGAGTAAATTTGAAATTAAGGAAGTGAACGGCCAGTTATACGAGTATGAATATCGTTATTACTATGACGATGAAGTTCCTGAAAGTGATTACGATGTAGTGGGTAACATCCCAGATGAATCTACTACATCCACGGCTGCCCCTCCAACCACCACTTCGACGACGACGACGACAACCACAACAACTGCAGCACCAGTGCCTGCAAGATCTTCATCTCGCTCACGCACTCGAGGGACAGTTTCACGCACGCCGACTTCTTCTGTACAGGAAAACACAATACCAAGGCAAAGTAGCAGAAGCAGATCGAGAGGACAGCCTCTGCCAGCCGCTGCGCCAGAACCGGTTGTACCTCGAACATCATCCAGGGGAAAGGCTCATCGCAATAGTGACAATACCATCAACAACATTAACGTCGGGGAGGCCAAACTGCCCACGCAGACCCGATTTCCACCCAGAGGAACAACACCCGCGACTCCTGCTCAGTCAAGAGCGATTGGTGTTCCTCTCATCGGATCAGTGCCAGAACAAGTTATTCCACAGGATAGCTCGAGTAAATTAGAAGATGTTGCTCAAGAAGAAATAGCAACTACTACTGTTTCTCCTGCAACTCTATCCATAGTTAATTTATATGCACTTTCACAAGCAGCAGAGGCTGAAGACATGGAAACTTCTACTACTTTTGCCATCCCTCAGGAACCTCTGACAGTCGACCCCGTGGATTACGACTTATATTATGATTACGATTATGGAACCGAAAATACTGATCAGTTATCGTATGGGTTTACTGAGTCTACGACGCTAGCTGATTACGTAGACACCACGTCCACGTCCGCTCCGACAACCACGACGACAACAACCACAACAACAACGACAACTACTACTACTCCTGAACCAACTACAACTGCTACCACCGAAGCTCCAGTTGTTAGAAGTCGATCAAGAACTAATTTCAGAAATCCTTTAGCTAATTCTAGATCACGATTTTCTTCAAGGACAACCACTGCAGCTCCAGAAAAAGATACCCCCGCTGCACCTACTTCCGACTCTACAACAGAATCCACAACTCGTGGTTTCGGAAGAGGATCTAACAGACTTTCGTCGGGACTGAGCTCCTTGAGAAACAACCGATTTAAACCATTCTCTAGGAGTAGAGGAAAAGAATCTGCTGAACCACCCAAACCTGAAGAAACTGCAGCAACTGATGACTCTACGACTGAAGCCACGACCACAACAACCAAGAAAACCGGCTTCAGACGAACTAATCGATTTAATCGCCCAAGTTTCAAATCGACAAATAATGTTGCCTCCTCTACAGTCACTGAAACTTCTGTGACTACACCACAAAAATCGAAACCGACAACTCAACGAGGGAGGAATCGACTCTTTTCTAGACTTCAAAGAGGAAGACGTCCCAGTGATAATAGTCAATCAACAACAACGGAGAAAGCTCAGGATGAAAATGAAGCACCAGTCGCTGAAGACACGGAAACAGAAAAAGAGATCGTAGAACAAGAACAACTTCCTTCCTCAACAACCCCAGCAGCACCAACCACAACAGCAAGACGCAGAGGGTTCGGTAGAGGTCGCCTGAATCGCGGTCCACTGCGCAATTCTCGTCGTCCAGCAGCATCAAAGACAGCTGACAATGATGAGGCAGTCACAGAAGCAACTGCCGATGAATCAGTCGTAGAAAAAGAATCTGCTGCTGTTGCTGAAGCAGAACCATCTTCAACCACGACAGAGGCTCCATCCCGTCGCCAGTCACTTCGAGGCCGAGGTCATGGGTCATCCCGGCTCTCAGCTAGGTTTAACTCAAGAGGCAGAGGAAGAGGTAGAAACAACAAGAATGAGGAGAGCGCACCATCTACTTCCACTACGACTGAAGCAGCACCGTCAAATGATGAGGTTGTTGAGGACCTACCGAGTGAGCCCGAAGCTCCTGCAGAAGAAGAGCCTGCTGAAGAGACACCTTCCGAAGATGTTGCTGACAAGGGGAAGCGACGATTGCCGGGAAGAAGAGGTGGCGTGTTCGGCCGCTTCCGAAACCGTGCTTCTAGCGCTAAAACTGAGGAGGCATCAACTACTTCAAAACCAACAACGGCAGCATCAGCTGGTCGTAAAGGATTCTCCCTTCTTGGTAACAGAAGAAGACCTAATCGCAGACGCGGAGACAAATCGCCTGACATAACTCCCGAAGAAGAAGAAATTCTTGCAGACGTTCCAGTACTACCCGACGATGCACTTCCACCTTTCGATGCAGCTGCTGAGAGCGAATTGGAAGCTCAAGGACCGCAGGTCGAACTGGAGGCCCAAGCATCAGGTAATAAATCATGCATTTACTTTGCGAAGCAAAATCTTCTTCCACTTTTTCAATCTAGCATACTAAAATACTAATTCTTTATAATATGTACATTCAAAATTTCATTTCTCCACACTGTAAGGATTCAAATGCTCTCATCTTAACTTTGTAACCGAAATTTATTGATGTGAAGTCGACTAACATATTTCTTTATTCTTTCATTTCAGAAGATTTGGTCTCTGTGGTTGAGAACTCAGTAAGGGCAGAGGACGTGGCAGCAGAAGCTCCTGAAGAAGTAGTTGCAGAACCTGAGGAAGAAGAAGAAACTCCCGCCGAGAAGGACACCACTAAAGGCCGCCAACTCCCTCGGTTGAGTTTGCTATCGCGCCTGAGGAACAGGAACAGAATAAGGCAGTAGGAATGTAGGTTATTTGAATGCTGTTCCAAGGGACTGTGTGATATGGAAGCCTCGTTCTTCTACTTCGATTCATAAGCAATTTTTCATAATTTAGATGCAGGTCCTGTGTGGTGCAAGACTCAGCTAACGATGTAAAAGTTATTCTACGGATTTATTCATTCGAATCTGTTGAAATAACAGCAAGTTTGCTCTCAGTTATTCAGAGAAGATAAGAGGCAACGACAATTCGTGCCTTCTCCTACCTTGACTAGCTCAACTGTAGTCTACTTTCAAACTCAAATGATTCCTCCTTCTTCTAGCGGCCATATATCGTAGCGAAGCCTGACTTGATTTGTGTACATACACCTTGCAAAAAAAGCACGCCGTCAAGAAAAAGGTAACAAGCCGAACCCTGAGGCAAACGTTTGGACCACTAGTATCAACAGTGGTTACTGGTTTCCTTTGTGAAAGTCCAATTATAAACTGTGTTTTTAGCGAGCACTGTTAGTTATGATATTGCTCTGCTATGCGGCTCATCGACTCATTTCTTCACCACTTTTTTTGTGCTGAGTTGGAATAATTTACTGTATGCAGCAGTCCTGTTAACTTTAGAAAATTTGTATTCCATGTTTTTCTTGTATATACTCGATTGAAAAGTCTACAAAATAGCATATGTATACAATACGTGCCTACCCGAAATGGACCCAAGAGTAAAAGTATCAAATTTATTTCAATGTTCCAATAATTTCTTGAACTATTATTTGAGTGATAACCCAATTTAAATGATAGTTTAGCGCTGCTTCTAATTTCAAGTTAACAATGAATCAATGAAAGTATCCGCTTGTAAAGGTTGTTCACATCAAATAAAAAAACACGTCAATGGCGTCTGACGGGATACCGACTGAAGTTCATTTTTATCTTTGGCGTAAAATCAACTTAGACATCATGCAGAAATTTTTTAGTGCAATAATACGTCCAGAACGATCTCCATGCATTCAAAAAGAAGTGTGTTTCACATGAGCCACTTAGTCAATCGAAAATAAGATGTAGACGTCATGGCTGCAATAATGAATAAACTCCACTTTTTAATTTGTTGGGTTGTAAACTGAGCAAATGAACATGAATAATAAAACTTTACGTAATGAATATTTTCGCAGTGCATATGTCACTGATCAAAAATAAGTAAAAATTTCGAGTTTTGTGTACTTGCTCTCTAAGGTGAACAAATATTGACGTCACTGACTTGTCTCACTCATATTAAGAACTAGAAGTTAACTGAAATGATCATCTGTGACTGGCGGCCGATGCTGAGCTCGTAATGATCTATCTTTTCTTTCACTATATTCAATTTTTGAATTATAGAATTCGTATTGAATTTTAGTTATAGTTTCCTCGTTTGTTTCATTTGTTTACCGACTAAATTTTCGCATTAAAGATCTCTCAAATGCAACTAAATTGAAGCGAAAATTTGCGCCGCAGAGGGTTTAACTTATTTTTTTTTGAGGGCATACGCCAGAGGGAGGGATGGACGGAGAGGGTGACGTGTGTATTGCTCCTGTTTGTAAATAACCTATTAGCTATTCCAACCCTTTACCTAGCATTTAGTAATTTTTAATAAATTACAAATCGCGTTCGTTGTTTTAAAACCCCTTAAAATTTTGAAGTACGTACTGCTGATCGCTGAACGTATGTTTTCCAAGGACACAAATCACTGAGACAGAGGCCATTTGCTGTGTATTGAAAGTCAGTCGGCATGCTAGGAACGTCAAAGAAATAAGAATTTATTTCAATCAAGTTAACATTAACACGTATTGCTTATGTCATTGTCGGATAATTATTCATAACGGGACGCATTGACCCAGGAGTAGGTCCTAGGACGCGTCCGCTACATTCTTGTTGCGCTCAGGGGCCACTTGAATAATAATTATTAATGAATATCAGTGGTCACACGAATTATGCTGCTTCTCCATAAATGGGCTCCTGTATCCTGGATCGATCATTACGTAGTTTTCACCAGGGAGTGCATTATAATTTTACGGGCAGGACGATCCCTTAGCCGGCATGGGCAACCTTGAAGTTGCGAATGAAAGTCGCATTGAAACTTCTATTCTGGTTTTTAATTCGGTGCTGAGCACCAAAAGTTAAATATGTAGTAACCGAAATCATCACGTGATTCTTTGTGCATACCTTGAAATATTTTAAAATTACAGTTCATGACCCATTGCAACCTTGATTCTTTTATACATTAAATAGGCCATAGAATGAAAACAAAAAGTTGAACCGTTTACGAATTATGCAGAATGAGACATCTAAATTTTAAATTGAACTTGTTGTACGACACAGCATCTTCAGATTTGTGCTATCTAGGGCTTGTAATACGTATATTGATGGTATGATTTCACAATTGTACTGTACAAACTTGTGATGTTAAAGAGAAAAAAAAATTTATTCCAAAAATAAGTGACGCACGTGAGTAGTGCTTGAATTGATTATATGTTGAAACCATTATTGGTAAAAAAAATCGAGTCGCAACTGATGGAACAATTGAGCGTTAAATGCCTATAATTCACCAAGCTTAAACACAATGAGGTATTGATATTTAAAATTGGAGGTGCATCATATCAAATATTTGAAGGTTCAACACCTACTAGCTCTTGAACACCGTTGACTAACGTGGCCAGCCACAATAGACCCGCTCTTACACTGTGTAATCGTGAGTCAATCACAGTTACAAAACTTACATAAGAAAATAAAAGACTTGCTGGATGTGAGGAATTGAAATTTGCTATCACTACTCATGCTCTAAAAATTTTACTTCATTAACTTAAATTGTAGTCGTAGGTTCATTGGTAGGTAATTTAGATTGTAGGGATAGGTTTTGTAACTTGAAAACTCATACCGCTTTTTGATGTGCTAACGCTTAGGCTGTAGCTGTGCGGCGAATTAGTTTGAACAGTTTCTGATGTTCAGTCAGGCTGCATCCTCCCTGTTTCTTAGCCGATCTTTAGGGAAGAGGATTGGGTAAAAATGAGTTCTGTTTCAAAACTGGAAGGAATTCTTGTCCTGGTATGATACAACCTTCTGGTCGCATGGGGAAAAATAAGGAGCCAATTATTATGCGTGCGCACGAAGAAGTTACGAGTTCTTATTTGAGACCCATTTGAGGTCTCTATGTGAGGTCTCTAAATTAGAGCTAAATAAATTTTATCTCTGATTTAGTTTTTTCTAGGCTGTTAACCATGTTTGAACCTGGTGCCGAAATTAGAAACTCCGGTTATTTAGTCTCAGAAGATTCCGTTTAACATTTTATGAAGGAATTAAATGTATTTCCTACATGCTTTAAAAAGTTCATATTCTTTTTACATTCAATCTGACTGAGAGTCCTTCGTTGATCTACACATAAAAACGCACCGCTATTAATTCCAACACGTTTTACCGTTGAGTTTTCAATTCCTTACAGTTGCCGACCTTAGAATTGAGAAAGATTACAAGACCTACCAAATTGGTTTAGCACACCATTTTAGAAATAAAATTTCCATTTGTTGTCAAAAACACAACAGAAACTAGACTATACAAATACCTAATTTTATTCTGAATGATTATAAAAACCGAGAGGCCCTTATTAAGAAAATTTTTTTACATTACTAATAGGATAGATCAATGTGCACATGGAATGTTTTATACGTACTTGTGCACGTTCATCAAATAAGGCATTATCGAGAAAAGAACAAAGCACAAAATTCTTTACACTTTGAAAATCTTAAAATAGTTCGACAGAGAGTTAAAATACATATTATTTACGCAATGAAATGGAAACTGATTTAAATTTGCCGCTCTGCTTTAATGCGTAGCTTAGCAATGCCATTTTCAAATTAATAGTATTAGGTGTAGAAGTATGTAAGGTTATGTTATTATAAAATGGAACTCATATTTTCCTATTGAACTATCCTTGCATTTTAAAACAAGAAATAATGTACGGAATGTTTGATGGGTATAGTGATGTACGTTTTAAGAAGAATAAACTCTAAGTTGCAATATTCCATTCCGATCAAGTGTTTTTTAGTAAATACCGGTTTTATGTAGAAATATATACCATATGTTTCAATATTCATTGTCACGTAAGAAGGTTTAGGCTTCGTCTTTTCATATTTTGATGTTTGTTATTGTGTGACGTCAAATAAGGGGAATGGGGGTGGAGGGTGTTCTATTATTGATGTTTTTGAGCGTGCAAGCGGCGGGTCAGCTGCAATTGCCCTCCCTCCCGGAAAGGGCTTCTGTGATTTATTTATTTTATGACGTATTTTAGTTAACTGTTGCTATGTAGCGATTGTTTCCGTGTGATCTTTCTAGCTATTTTCTCTGTGGAGTTTGCGGTGAGGTGTGGAGACGGCGCCGCCATGACTGGGGTTGAAGCAGCTGACGAGCGCCTCGAGCGTCGCAGTTATCCCGAGTCGTGTAGCCCATTGAGCTGCTCTGCACGCTCTTCACCCGACACATCTTCTACTTTACAACCTCTGCTCACTTCCAGCAACAGCAACACTTCATCGTCCCCACCTCCGTATTTATTGGAGCCCCTCACTCCCTCCACCACTCATTCCTCGTTCACCCCGCTCACGGAACCCAGCAGCCCCGGTGCCCCTGTGAAGACAGAGTCTCCCACTTACGAAGGCGATGGTGCCACACAGCAGCCTGAGAGCAACTGGAGTATGCATTTGGATGTTCTCAGGTCAGTCGGTCAGTCAAATAACGCACCAAAACATAACATCGTGCCAGTATTGGGTCCTCTGTTTGTTAGCTTGATGAAGATGAATATTATCCTCATTGCTGAGAAACTAAATTGGAGACTAATTATGAAATATTTTAATTATTCTTATTATGTTAGGTTAAGATTTTTTGTGTAGAAAACTGTGTAAATTTGTTGACCTATTTAAGAATGATTTATTAATAATTTTGACACAATGATAATAACTCTTGGGTAATATTTATCTTTGTTTTGTAATTATTCAATTAACAGAGCATTCTATTCATTGTACAGCCTTCCTTTTGATATTGTTGGATAAAAGTTTTCTTTTTGTGTGGCAGAAATATATTTTCAAGAATTTAACAAGATGAAAACATAGTTAAAATTAGATTTATATTGTACAATGGGTCTTCTTCTTCTGTATTTCTTTCTGGTGACATTGAAATAGGTTTGTCTTGACAATTTGATGTAAGGGAATGGTAAATCTTGATTGATAGAGCTTAAAAAATTATGGCCTTAATTTTTGTAGGCGTTTTGCAGTTACATTGCCTATGTATGTAAAGGCTTTGAATACCTTTTCATGCATTTATCTCTATACTTCAAACCTGAAACCTTTCAAAAATAAGTTTTTGCATCTCAAAAAAGAACCTTCATAATGATGCTAGCATGAAGGCTGTATGATAAATAGAATGAGCTGTACACAATGTCAATATAAAGTAAATATTAACTTGATTATTCAGTATAGTAAAAGCTGGAGTATAGTCAATTTTAATTTAGAATTTATATTCATTGTTGAGTTTTCTATGCCTCATAAATATTGACATATGAGTAATGCAAGTTATGCAAGCTTTAAGCTTCCTTTTTTGAGGAAAGCACTCTGTGATTCTGATAAAATCAGGTTACCCCAGCCAAGAGTCATACCCTCAGTTTCTTCTGTTAGCAAAATAAAGTACCAGTATGCTGTGGAGTCCATAGGAAAACACTCCTACTCACAAAAAACAATGTGTAAAGACAAGCATTGAAAATTTGTTTTCACTCAAAAATTATGTAAAATTTTAATTATAAGTTGAACTTAATCTCAACTTTGAACAATGATGTAATTTAGATATTCTTAAATATTAGTGAATATAAATGTTCTTTTATGTTGGTTCTGATTTTAGTTCTACATGTAGGTTACTTTGAGGCAGGTATAAAAGACTAATCTACCAAAACCTTTGTATTGAGTCTCCTATTTTATCTGATAATTATTGATTTATTAGAGTATTATCTATTTTATTTTTGTTGTTATAGAAATTTCATGTTCTCTATAATTTTTCCTGTATAATCCCAGTTCATTGTAGATAATTAGAAATTTGTTTGTACACATGCAAGTTCCAGCAAAATTCTAGTCACTATTATAACTCAGAAGCATTTTTAATTTGTCATCATCCATGTGTTTCTCTGGAGGGACATGACTAAATAGCTTAGTACAAATGTAATTTATGATGTACATGCTGTGTGGTATTGTTCTGTAAGTTATCTGTGTTCTCTTCCATGTGCGGACTTTTGGCCGACAGACATTTGGCCGACAAAATCTGACATACATGTCATTTATCCATTAACTGCGCCAGTGTATATAATGCGTATCCAAATTACAAACTGCTGGCATATAATACTCAACAATTTAATTTTATTTTGTT
>VOMN01121985.1:0-17516 GCA_014899125.1 Orchestia grillus
CATAAATAACCCCCTTTTTTACAGTCCATACTGAATGGTCCCTTCTTTATCGCCGCGACATGTCCGAGACACTAGAGCGTCGTCATCTATCCTACTCAAATTACTATTATCCTTCTTTTGAATGGGAATCAAGAAATGTAGTAAGGTCTATGTAGTGTAACTGGGATCGAACAAAATTCAAGCTTACTCTGGAGCGTAAATTTTCAGTATTTTTCTCCTCATGTAAATTCGTTTGAACAAATTAACGAAGCGTGATTAAGGGATACGGCCTTTAAACTATTGTGTGCTACTTTTTAAGCGTTATTTTCTATTAACTATTTAATTAAACTTTGTTGCTACCCTTGTGGTAAAATCAAATTGCCCAAATGAATTATCAATTAATAACAAAGTTAAGAAGGACGTTAATGCAGCGAAAAATAAAAATTTGGATTACTCCATTTTTTACTGAAAGCATCGTTTTCGCAAGCTCAAAATGTTGGATTCATGTATTCATGTTATATCCTTATCGACGATAAGTTCATCGCTGATTATCGAATATCGGTCATTGATTAGATTTTCGTTATTGATTCATCGACAATCGCGATAATTTTGACCATTATCGTGCGCACCTGCGGGTACTAGCACACAGTTTGGCTCCGTATGAATGCGTGACCACTTGCATCCGCGTCTAAGCTGCCACGTGACCACGTGCATCCAAGCCACGTGGACACACACACACACACGTGGAGTCTCTCTCAAGTGTCGTCGCGGTCACACAAAACGTGGCATTATTCGCGAAATAATTTCCACGCGACAAAATGAGCTGGGCGCACAGGTGCGCGAGCTGAGAGGCACTGGGGTTAAGGGGAGGGGAGAGGAATGGTCTTAGGGGTGACACGAGGAGGTGGCACCAGTTGTCTTTACTGCTACACGCTGACGTAATAATGAAAGTAAAAATAATACGAGTCATCAGAGCAAACAATATAATCATCAACTTTTGCTAAATTGAATATGCGATGGTGGTATAGTGGTGAGCATAGCTGCCTTCCAAGCAGTTGACCCGGGTTCGATTCCCGGCCATCGCATTGTGCATTTTATTAAGTAGTCCCCTGGTTAACAGGTACAAGGAACAGTAGTGGCCCCTGCACTGATCCTTGCGGCACTCCACTTGCGACCCGAGATTCTGACGAGAGATGTCCGTCTACAGCAACCCCATGTCTGCGCCTTTTTAGAACCTTTTTATCGATATGTTAGAACATGTCGACGATAATACAAGTGTTAGTAAATAGTAACGAACGCATTAGCAGGAATTGCAGCAGCAGAGTGGCGCAGAGGAAGCGTGCTGGGCCCATAACCCAGAGGTCCGTGGATTGGAACCACGCTCTGCTAAGTTAGATTTTATAATCAATAAGGATCCTAATAACAGATAAGGAGCAGAGTAACAGATGAAGTACGGATCAACTCGGGTCCATGCTGAACGTTTGCTTTGAATGCTGTGCACCAAGGCAAGCACGGCGGCCCATTCAATAAGCGCAGCATTACATCCTCCACAATGCTGAACTTCGCACAGCATCACACATGGCCGTCGTGCTCGTGGAGACTAGTCCGATTCCTCGTGCTGGCACACCACTTCTTCGTTGAGGCTCCTGCGTAGTGACGCAAACCTTTTTCTTTGTGTGACTAACGAAGCATTGGCTGTATAAAGTTACCTTTCGGTGAAGGACCATGCAATTTTACATCTATTTATCTAACTCCTCAAGTTTGTGATTTGATATGGCCAACTTCCATGTCACCTTGGCGTGTCGTACCCTTACCTGCGTGAAGGATATTTTCTTGTTGAGTGACGTGGTCGTAGCGACGCATTTTGCTATTCAGAACTTTCGAACTCGTTGCCACAAAACATGGAAACTAATCATTTATGATTTTGATAGCTGTCACTTTGGTCTCAATTAAAATAATTTAATTTCAGGGTAGGAATAAAGGAAATCCGTGAACAGTAGGCGTCGACTGGCTTAGAGGCTTCGTCTTAATATGACGCGCAAATGTTCGAATTATGAAGATAGCGTGACTCACTCATACAGAGGATTGCGTGACTCACTCACACAGAGGATTGCGTGACTCACACAGAGGATTGCGTGACTCCCACAGAGGATTGAGTGACTCCCACAGAGGATTGCGTGACTCACACAGAGTATTGCGAGACTCGCTCATACAGAGGATTGCGTGACTCACAGAGGATTGCGTGACTCACACAGATGATTGCGTGATACGCTCATACAGAGGATTGTGTGACTCACACAGGATTGCGTGACTCACACAGAAGATTGCGTGATTCGCTCATACAGAGGATTGTGTGACTCATACAGAGGATTGCGTGACTCATACAGGGGATTGCATGACTCACACAGAGGATTGCGTGACTCGCTCATACAGAGGATTGTGTGACTCATACCAAGGATTGCGTGACTCACTCACACAGAGGATTGCGTGACTCACTCACACAGAGGATTGCGTGACTCACACAGAGAATTGCGTGACTCACTCACACAGAGGATTACGTGACTCACTCACACAGAGGATTACGTGACTCACTCACACAGAGGATTCTTTGTTGCCGAGTTCCTTCCGCCTGTAATCAAATGACACTAAATATAGACAGTTCTTTTCAGGTATACTTTCCTACAAAATGAATATGGGTCAAATAATATCGAATTTACTGCTGTCTATTAACTGGAAAAGATATGGGTAAGGAATCCTACCTAATTACAGACACAACTAGTCATGTGGGAGGATAATCAGGACTGACGGACTATTAGGGGACAGTTACGGACGTTAAGTTCGTAGGAGGTCGATGCAGTGCCCAGATGGCAGGTTTCTGGGCACCAGGAACAGGATTTGGCAGTCGGCAGTAGAGGGAATATGCGTACGAGTATGTGACTCTCCTTCACAATTGAGCTAATCTTCGACCGAGAGTTGAAGCCCCACAGTGGTGCAATAAAAAGCTACGTAGGCAACATAACGTTCCCTAGAGATATTCGTTTATCTTTAAGTCCCATTATACTAAATTTAAGTGCCATGAATAGAGCTCTCTGGGCCGTCCCACGCTGTCGAGGTAGTCCAAGTCGAAGAGAAATGGTCGACTGACGCCGGTAAAAGTGAACGTGAATGGCAGCCGCCGGCACTGGCGTGCGATGAAGGGCCTCTAGTGCACGGTCCCGCTACAGGAGTTTTCTTCCAGCAGACGTCTGGAGAGGATGACGGTTGGTGCACATTGGTTTGATGGTGGAAATAACCATCAGATCGCTGCCCTAAAAGAATAGTTATAACGATTATTCCTTATTAGTATAACTTGATTATCTAGTATAATACTGAAACTCTGGTCGTCTTGCTTGTTTTCTTGAAACCGTGCACACGTTTGTCAGTCGGATCTGAGATATTCGAAATTTATACTCTCCGTTTAATCCTGTATTGTGGATACCGACTTAACTGCATAGGATATATTTCTGGGTACGGTTTGATTTTGATAAATTTTATCTGACCCAACGGGTCACGTGTTGGCTAGTATAATATAAAAGCCAACAGATTCTCATCGTGATGTTCGTGATTGATTGATTGCAGATTTAAACACGAACATAAATACATTTCAATTAATAACGTGCCGCCTCCACACATTCTACTGAAAATTATCTCCTCGGAAAGCGCCAAGGATTTCGAGACTCGACCTTACGTTCCGGTCGCTGAGGGCAACCAACATGGGCACGTTCCTATGCCTCCCTGAGGAGTGGGGCTTGACCAAGTCCCCGACACACTCGAGGGGATCGACCAAGTCCCCGACACACTCGAGCGGATCAGGCTTTGTAATCACACACCTCTTAGGTGGTCACACCTCAAGGATTTATTGGGTGGGGTTAAGGCACGATTTTCAGGTCACCACTCGAGACGATGAAGCAAAAATCATTTCTGAAGTACCGACCGTGGGTTGTATCTAGTGCTCCCCACACTGGGCTCGCTGAAAGTGCGGCAGTTTGTTATAATGGCTTGCGATTACTACGTACGGGAGGTTTCGACAACGGTCTTGGGAGAGCATTTCACGATAGATGTATAGTGAATGCTTGGAGGCCGACTTTGATTGTGAATTCCCAAGAAGAGATACTAGATATTGCGTTATTATTTTTACATACAAATTCCCGCCTTAACTACTGTAACAACGGGTAACCCTTTTAACGGCATGTATAGTACCCTAATTTTTGTATATCATAACTTATTTTTGAGTTACTTATAGTTTTACGTACTCATTTGAAATTCGACAAATTGAACAATACTATCATCGCCCATGGCATGTCTAACACAGCGATGGTGGTATAGTGGTGAGCATAGCTGCCTTCCAAGCAGTTGACCCGGGTTCGATTCCCGGCCATCGCAGCGTTGAGTTTTAAGGGTCCAGTTGGTATGGAATACCAAACCTTGTAATGACAAAATTATAACCCTATGCAGAGAACTCAAAGCTATGAACGACAACATGTTTGCATCTAAGTTCGAGTGGAGTAGATTCCCTCGCGAGGTACAATTGTCGTGGGCAGGGGTTTCGTTATTATTTTATTGTATTATTTTTCATTGCAAATTAACTACGTCATTATTTCTATACATCTCGCATTCATAACATACAATTTAAATTTGTCTCGCGACAATTGAAGCTACTGTTGAAGCTCAATAATAAAAAAATTGTAGACGCATTACTGACCTTGGGTCTAGTCTGTCCTAACTAAAACTTCCATTTCGCGAATAGCTGCAGACACCAGCAGCGCTGCGTGTGTGCCTTATGTCAAATGATAACGATAATGAGGTTGGAAATAATTAGGCTAAGCACAATATTAGGCTAACCATAATATTAGGATTATCCTAATAATAGAATTAGGCTGCCCATAATACGTTGGAAACGAAACCCACGTATTTGCACGCGGTCGCTGATGTTACCAAACACGATGCCGCAAAGGGAAGTTTACTGTAAGGAAATTAATTTGACGATTGTAAAAAGTTACAGGTATTCATTCCAACATTTTGTTGACAACTTTCCGAGTGCTCCCGCAGCAAATAGAATTTAGCTCAAAATCAAGTAAAACTTTGCCCAGACCCGGGATCGAACCGGGGACCTTTAGATCTTCAGTCTAACGCTCTCCCAACTGAGCTATCTAGGCTACGTGCAGTTGTGAGGTTCCATATTTAGAATTTTTTTTAATATTTACCACGTCCGTCCTGAGAAAGTTTTTACCGTTTCTATCCAAACACATCAAAGTCCAACGCTCTCCTATCCCTTACACCTCATAAAAAGTGCATGCCCTCCAAAGACCGTCATGAAACATTTCTGGTCCGTGAGTTGTGTCTGTAAGCCCTGTTGATCCTTGTGATAATTCATACTCAGCCTTAGGCAGAGAATGATTAATTAGATTAACTTCTCTTTTAAATCCAACAAAAAACTTGAAACACCTTAACTAGGATCTAGATAATAAAATACAGGGTTATTTTGATAGCACCGTGCTTTGGTCAACTTACGAAATGCGAGCATAGTGGCGTATACTGACGTCCGGTGGCCGCAGCTGACCAGCAGCTTGCAAATGTTGGGACGTGACTCTACATAAGTGGTTTAATTCATTGTAAAATCTCTCGCTTGCTGACCGTGGTTTCGACCCACCGACCTGTGGGTTAAAAGCCCAGCACTCTTCCTCTGTGCCACTCTTCTCCTTCGTTAAGTGATGAGAGCGTTCATCATTATTATTTAACTGTTTCTACTCAGAGAAATCCTATTCATAATTTTGCACAATCCTATTTATGAATTTAACTCTTCAATTGCATGTATTATTATTTGGGTTATTTGCCTCTAAGCCATTAGAATTTTTAACTGGAAAATGACCATGAATACACTACGGGAGCGATACTCTGAACTGAAACTCCTTGCAATTGTTCAAAGTCAATTCAGTCTCGCTGGTCCAGGTTGCACTGGTGTGCCGCCGTTTTACCTTCACGTTGTTTACAGCGCTTGTGCGAGCTCCCGAAGTAGGCTGTGCACCAAAAAGTTTGATCGTTGTGAGGTTTGTCAGGTAGTTTTAAAAACTGGATTCGATTTTCCCTGGAATGCTTCGAAAGCTGCTTCGACTTTTTCGAGGTTGTGAGGCAGGCATTGGAAAAGTTTAGCTTCCATCTCGGTTAGGAACTTTTTATACCTCTTTCGCATACTGACGGACGCTTCAACTTTGAACGCCGGCGCGACTTACGACTTCCAAAATCAAACGATTGAATTGAGCGTCTCATGAAATTTTCAGTCGTAGAATTGGCGGCAACCGTGGACGTATTGGCGGGACTAAAAACAATCTTCATCGGCTCCTATTATTCCGAACGGATTTTCAAAAATTAATCATCGATGACATTTGAGGCATACCAGTTTTATTGGATATCACTGTATCCTTAGGGGATACCTAAAATAAAAAGTTCACCGTGATAAGCTAATAAATCTACAACTCAAGGCACCTATCGAGCCAGAAATCCGGCCAGTGGGACCAAAACTCACCAGTGCCGCAAACAGCCTCCGCACACGAAGAATATCGTCTTCAAAGAGGAATTAAAATAAAACTTGCAAGTATCCTGATTTTGTTGTATTTCAATTTTTGAAAACCCTCCGATTATTTCAGAAGTTATTTTAGATTCTTTTAGGGTCCGCCATTCAAAATAACCCTGTACTGGGGCGAGGGTAGGAGCAGCACCTTGAACAGCGTAAGCATTGGTCTCGGTACTCCTGATCCAACCCATATAGCGTTGGTCCCTGCTGACTGTCATCTCAATATGTTCCTGGAGCCTTCCATTGTTGACGGCGGCCACACACAAATATCTACGGGACCTTTTTTCGTCCACTTTTATGCCTCCTTCCGTTTTGTGTGAAAACTCATCTAGATGCTTTTCGTACCTTATTAGCGCAAAATTGCCTTTGTTAAATTAGGATACACTAGAATATGATAACAGGAACAAGCCAAGTGACCCATTCTTGGGTCTTAGCCAAGAATGACTTGATGTCAATCACGCACAGGCACCAGAGTAGACGTAAAATAGGCAATCAGATCAAGTCAAAGAATAGAAAGTATTACCACCACTTCCCACCGCCTATCTCGTGTGCCCACCATCACTACTACAACCCACTGTACCTGTGCAAAGAAAAAAGAATTATGTATTCAGAAATAAAGTATTCACTCCTACAGTCACAGATTTTCACGCGCAGGCATTACATAGAACGCTCATTTCAACATAATTATCCTAGTTTATTCATTTTAATTTAATTAGCATTAAATTCCGTATTGCTGCATTTGTACTCAAGATTAAATTGAGCCAAGGTTCTCTTGCAAAGCAAATCAGTTCACAACTCGGGTCACTTTCTTGAACAGTTTGTGCTGTTTGCAAGTGAATAATTTCCTTGCGATTACTTTTTGAAGACTGTAATGACGTGAAAAGTTAAGGCTACGATCTCATACATTTTTGGGTAAGCGTTTCCCCCAGCCATTTTGTGTTGGAGTGCCGAGTCTGAGCCAATTTAAGATAGTTCCAGTTCTCTAGAACGCTCCCACAAGATATGAAGAGGAGCCTCAAGCTGCTCCACGCAGTTACTTCGTAAATTTGCTAAGATCTCGTCTGGCTCTCGCGCAGATGCTAGAGAAAATTCACAAGTGCAGCTCGCTAAAGCCTCTTCAACTAATATTTCATTCGTAAAAACTGGCTCTTAGCTTTGCAAGAGCTCGCACAGTACATCTTAACAGAGCTTCCTTTACTTCCTTCTGGTCGTTGACCCGAAACTTTTTCATGGGAATATAAAGCTACAAATACTCTAGACTGTTGCATTAAATATGCTGAGGAGCAAAAGATCGACCGGAAACGTTCTACTGACGAGACCTCAACACACGCGAGCACTGGTGGACAGCTGTGAGCTCTGCTGCAGGGGGGCGCAAGAAAAAGAGAATTTCAGTTTTGGCCCTGGAAATAGTGCAGAGATTTGATTATTGTGATTTTAGAAAAGGCAGTGCCAGCTATTACCAACGCGACGACCTATTTCCTCAGTGTAGCTGTCATTGCTAAAGTTACCTGTAATTGCGGCGACAGTCAGAACTTCAAGCTCTCCAAACTGTGTGTTACATTCATTCACCAGTGACCAACCCTTTATAATAAAATCAACTTGAAAATTCACAGACTTCTTTTATTGGTTGCCGTTGTACTGAACCCAAAGCGTGATCAATGATCAAATTGCGTAAGTCTTGCGTAATTTGCGGACTCGGACCTCAAGTGCAGATGATAGAAGTCCTGAAAAACACAACGCGTGACATTTCATCCAAATCTTTATCCACTTGCGGGCCAAAAATAACTCCTACTATTCCTTCAAGACCTCACATTTCGCATGATAACTGAGGCTATTTTCGGGAGTAAGGAACAAGCCGATCAATGATTTGGTCATCGCGTCGTTCCCTGTATTTGCGTTCAAGTATTTCGAGGTTCAACTGAATTGCACCAACTGCTTTTGCCTCCTCACTCCTTGCCTCTGCTTCGCGTCATTCCCTGCTTCTGCTTCGCGTCATTCCCTGCTTCTGCTTCGCGTCATTCCCTGCCTCTGTTTCGCGTCATTACCTGCCTCTGCTTCGCGTCATTCCCTGCCTCTGCTTCGCGTCATTCCCTGCCTTTGCTTCGCGTGATTTTGTCAGGTGCGTTACTAGGTCGGTAACTCAGCAGTTACTCGACGTCTAATTTAGGGTGAGTTGCTACAGGCGATCCGGCTTCTTTTCTCATTATAACCCGCGTGTCTCAGGACACTGACTTCATTGGTTTCGACTTCTTTGTTGGCGTGTGCTCACAGTAGGCTTTGAGGAGTAATTTTGTCCGTCTTTGTGGACTTCTTGTGCAGTCGGGTCTGTCAGTCGCTACCCTCAGCCTCGGACACTCAGTTTATCCCAGCAAAGTCTAGTGTAACGCTGCACCTGTCAGGAAGACCGCTCATGAAATTCAGGGAGCTAAGGCCTTTCTCATTAACGACGCTTTACAATGAAATGGTACATATTCATAGACTGGCTTTGCTCGCAGTAGGCTGTGTTTCTTAGGGTATTCCTGCATCCAAGTCATACCTTTAACAAATGAAATTCATTGGTGACAAAACTATATATCTTAAAATTCAAAAAACCTGATACAGCTATTGTCGGAAATTGAACCCAAGTCAACCGCTGCCTACGCAGCCTCTGCTCACTACTGTTCGATCATCCTACGTTGGCGAAAATAAAAATTGAGTGACATTCATTCCTACTGTAACACTTGCATCACACTCAGTTCAAACTTGAAGCACGATAGAAACCAAGGACTCCTAAGCTTCCCGATGAAAATGTTGGACTAAGTGCAAAAGAATGCCTAAGATAAACAGCATTAGCGCAATGGTCATAATGACATAAGGAATATAAGGAATAAGCATGACATAAGGAATACTCGATTTAGCATAACGTTTCATCACTCAGTTTGTATCACGTTGTAGTCTGGATGTAGTTGTACCACAATTGACTATGTGTGAGGTACCTGAAGGTCGTCTTATTATTGTATCGATTTTGAGATATACGAGTTACTCTACAAATGGAATTATCACCTTGATGGTTCAAATGTGTTGTTTCGGAAGGTAAGCGAATTTCAAGGTAAATATATTATTGCTGATTTTCACACAAGTCATCATAATTTTGCAGAAACGTTTTAGCAATATTTTCACCGCCTCCCTCGTGTCACGCCGGGTGGCGATGGTAGTTTGGTGGTGAGCATAGTTGCTTTCCAAACAGTTGACCCGGGTTCGATTTGCCCTTGATGTCTTAATTCGCCTTCAGCGCTCAAAATATAACAAACATGTAACGTAATAGATAAATATACAATGCACAACATCAGTAATTTGTATTGGTAATGTGAGAATTATGTCATATTCTCTAATTATTCACAACGTTTATCAACTACTTTCAAATTATAAAAAATGGAATTAGAGAAACTACTATTCGCAATAATAGCAATCTACACTCGTGCATCGTAAAGAACTTAGACATTCGTAAATTGTATGAAAATGCTCTTGTATGAAAATGTTAATGGTGCTTCAGATGAAAAAACATGCTATAGGCTATAGACCAATATTAAAGAGTCTATAAATATTGTCAAGTAATTAGTCTATAACAATTTGTATCCATTACAAATTTTATTCAATTATAGAAGTTGGTAAGGAAGGAAATAAATTAAGTAGCCTAAATATTAATTCATACGAAATAAAAATGTTTCATTAAGAATTTATACCTATAATAAATAAACTTCAATCATAAAACATCGCCAAGCATAATACAGGAATTGTGTCTTGTAATTGAGTCGGAGTCGGATCTGTAGAGTTCTAAGAGTCGAAGTCGGAATTTTTGGAATCCTAGGGGTCGGAGCCGGAGTCGGACTTTATACCTTCCGACTCTGTAACCCTGCTCAAAGCTAAACCTATAATGTTGAAAGCACAATAGAAAACCCACTTCATGACGCCGGCAAAGTGAATCATTTAACATGGAACATTTATGTTCAAGAAACTCGTGTATTCCAGTACATATCAATAGCGACTTATTTATGTCTTGACTAATTTTCCTCCCGCAAACAAAAAAAGACCCGAAGAATGCCGATCACAGTTGGAGGTAACATTCATAAAAGATATTGCAAAATAACATTGCTGTATATTGTGATTTGAAAGCGAGATACTTTCCAATAATAGCTAAGAGCTTCCGATTATGGTAAGGCAGTAGAGGTCCGTGGATCGAAACCACGCTCTGCTACTAAGTTTTTTTTTCGCTTTGATCTGAAGCGTCGTTGCGGTCATGCGACCTCCTTCGTTTGCTGCAGGGCGGCCGCAGCCACCTGACGTAATGACACGCTATCAAGCCACGCTCTGCACGCCACTGGCACCCCTGCCTCTCTAGGTGTATCGTGTTGCTCTGTCGACATTCCTGTGTGGTGCACATGGGCAGTGAAGCGCAATGCTCCCACACACACGGTAACCACACACGCGCCTTAAGATTTAAATGCTCCTCTCAGAATGGAGTTTCTGTTTTCAAATTTTCAGTGAGGGACGGTGAAATTTGTAAAGAAGTGAGAGTTTGTGGAGAATTTTTCAAGACTTTGTGTTGTGCCGTCGTTGTTGTGTCCTATAAGTTTGTTTGGGCTCCATGGTGCAGTGGTGAACGTGATGGCCTCACAGCCGAAAGGACAAGGGTTCGAGCCTCGGCTCAGGTGGGTGGGGCTTTTCACGTGACCACGGAGTACTTCCCTTGGGAAAGGAAGTTTAAACCACACATTCCTCACATCCCCCACCGCACCAGTAGTTGTAAGGCATTTAAAACCCAACGGTAAAACGTGTTGGAATAATAAAGGTTCCTTTTTTTTTTTTTAGTTTGTAAGTTTGAGCGAGGTAGATTTTTTATTTATAGGAGATTTATTACACGTTTCAAAATTGTGGAAACCTCTTTGAATACGAACTTGACTAAAACGAAAGTTTAGCGCAAATCAATTTTTCCAAGCGAAAGCGTATAAAATAAAGAATATAACGTTTTATTCATTCAAAAAAACAATTGCAATGAGCGCGAATATGAATTGCCATATAGCCTAGATAGCTCAGTTGGGAGAGCGTTAGACTGAAGATCTAAAGGTCCCCGGTTCGATCCCGGGTCTGGGCATTTCAGTTTTGAGGTCAACTTGAAAGAAAGCAACTTCAAAACGACGGCTTAACGAGGCAGTAGACCAGTACTATTCAGTCGAGTATAGTACTGCGCTAGGGATTAGGAGTCAGGCTACAACGACGGTGCGTGATGGCGCACATTAATCTTTGTATTATATGCACAGAGGTTTATTTACCTCCTTGTCACCCACGAGGACTTCTCTGATATTAACAATTTGGGTGCTGAAATAAATCTGGACAGACAGTACGGATCTGCTTGTATTCCGAATTAACAACCACAAGCATTCCGCTGACGTGACCTCAACAGACTTCATGGGAAGCATGTAGCCACTGCCTCCTATATCTAGATATAGGGATGTAGCTTCTTGGCGGTGGGACACAAAAAAACGTGTCACTCGTTTGCTCAGAAAATAGAGTAGTGATTTTATCGTTGTGATTCTAGACGCGGCTGCGTCAGGCCCTCCTAGCTTGACCTGTTACTTCTTTAGTTCTGGAATTTCTGTCTTATTGACTGAATTGTCGCGTGATGGAGAACTCGTAGCGAGCTGAAATTAACCAAATCTGATGGTAAAGTCTCTACCGTAGTTAGTTTTTTTCAGCGTTCCCTAATTAAAAATTTTACAACTTTTGCCGCCATCTGAACACGATATGTAACTGTGCTTTGTAGTATTTCACAAAAATTTACATGAAATTCTGGTTGCCTTCGGTAAAAATATTCAGTTAATTTTTGTAGGAGTCTTCTGAATAATGGTTAACGAATTTTCCGCTGCCGCACCAGTTTATTTGAGTAGGCCTACCAGCGAAGCTTTAATTCTGACAGCCTTATTCCTCCCGTGCACGCCAGAGAACGTCCAGTGAGGGCTACGGCCTAGGTGGCCATCTCCTGGTGCTCTTTAGGTCCAATTGTGGCCTTGATGCGTGGGTTACCTGCGAGGATGATTTCAATATCTAAGGTCAATTCCTTGGTGCAGGTTTTAATTCCTAATAATGCGGGCATCCAAATTAGTTTTGGTCGCAAATGGTTTTCGGATTGTTAAGAACGAAGTTAAATATCGTTCAAAGAATTTCAGAAGCAGTGAAATTTAAAATTGATAGGCGTTGAAACGGATTAATCACATTAGAGATCACAGTATTAAAATGTATGCATGTAGGGAAGTTAATGTCTGCATAAATAATCACTGTGCTTGAATCGTAATTTAACTAGCTGCTTGAAAATGGGGAAGATTTCAAGCAACTTAACGACTTCGAAAAAATATAAAATAAAAATAATTATTTAATTAGAATTCTCTCCATTGTAGAGTTCCGCTAAAGCATTGTTGTACTAGCATATTTACAATTCACAACCCAGCTGTTAATGTTCTTAGTTTTGATGTATCACATGCAAACTACATCCCACCGCTGCCACTATTTACTGTCGTTAGATGTGATGAAATTTCAGACAAATACAACGGAGCTGAAACAATTCCGTTCAATTTTCTATGATCTAAAAAACTACACAACACAATGGAGGTTACTACCATTATTCAAAGATCACAGGTACTAATGGACACCATTCGCCTACTCTCTAGAGTGGCTCCAGAAGCCTGACACAGCACCACATTCCACGAATAAGTACGGTCGATAAGTCGATAAGTACGGGTCATGCAGCGACCTCGAATAACCATCGTCCCAAAATGCAATTTTTCTACCTTACACCGCAAAATTCCCTGCCCAGACCCGGGATCGAACCGGGGACCTTTAGATCTTCAGTCTAACGCTCTCCCAACTGAGCTATCTAGGCATACTAACTGTAATCACAGTGCTCAGTGGAATTGTTTTTTCCCATTGTAAATAAGCTAAATTCTCTACTTTAATCGTTTGTGTATAACTAAACAGACATTTTTTTGGCGCAAAACTTAGTTTTGAGTCGACAGAGCAATTAAAAGAAGTTTTCGCAACCAGTAGAGCACTGTTGTGGTACCTCAGTTTAGATAGGTCTTCGGGACTTCTATTTTTCATGGCCACGTTGCTTCTTTCCGTTTTCATGCCTTCTTCGCTATGGCATGTCTTTTCTTCCTCTTCCTTCTTAACCTGCTGTTTTTATGCGTAGGGGTTCTTGAGTGGAAACACACCATATGCATAGATTCATCGTTCTCCTAAATCCATGCTAAATGGCCTCTAATCTCTCGGTGCGAGATAGTCTGAGTTACTGAAGCTCTTTTATCACAACCACCCCCACCACCACCACACCTACTACTGCTAAACACGATTGCGGTCCACCAAGAAATCCTCTGCGTGCACAAATGCGACAGACGTCACTAACCGTACTTTTCTTAAAAGAGGTTCTCACATTTATGGAGTTATCAATAAATTTTTCGCTGCTATGAAATCTCAAAAACCGCATTCGTCTGGAAGACGATAGGCACCACAAATCAAAAAGACTTCCAAATTACACTGCAGACTTTCAGCTCGCAACGAAATTGTCTGCCCTTTCCCGCAAATTCAGAAGCACAACCGTTTCGTAAAATGGAACTAATTAATCTTAGATTTTAGTGTTGTAACTGTGTGTCAGCACTCGGGGCTGCGCAGGTAATGTGCGCAGAACAGCAGTGCCACCTCAGCCCCGCGAGACATTAGTCGCAGTGGAGGGAGTCGCGCATGAAGGTCGATGGCCATACCTGACCTGCAGCAAGCAGAGGTGATTACATGACTCGGGAACAGCGTTTAGTTTATCACCATAAAACTCGCTAGCAGAGCGTGGTTTCGATCCACGGACCTCTGGGTTATGGGCCCAGCACGCTTCCTCTGCGCCACTCTGCTCCACTTTCGTCTGCCACGCCGTTTGCTATTATTTAAATTATTCTTACTTGAAAACAGGGTAAGCAGCATTGTATTTTCAATCTTTTGCTTCATAAAAACTACTTATAGGTCACAAATTTCATCTAAGTCGTGTTACCAGTTGAGCTTCAACTGTGATGCAAAACTGTAGTCTGAGCACTCTAAAATTTACCTCTGCGATCGCCGGGAATCGAACGATGCTAGTGCACACGAAGGAATGTGTTATTAATATTCTAAACGTGTTATGCTGACTAATAATAGCTTAAATCAGATAATTAGCAATGATGTAAAGGTTCACGAATAGTTCGTTTGTCTTTAGATAAAATGTTATCTACCTTTAGTAGCGTCGTCACTGGATGGGCTGTAGAACGAATGTTTTTTTTGCATAAAATGAACTTTATTTCTCCGGGATGCTATCTAGAAAAATTAGCGGTCAAGCTAATAGGCCGTGACTCTGCAGTGTCTAGAATCAAAACGTAAAATAAGTGCCCTATTTTCTGGACAAATTCTTGACACTTCGTTTTGTTCTGCCGCACTGCGGGAAAGCGACACACTTCTCATGAAGTCTGTTGAGGTCACGTCAGCTGAATGCTTGTGATCGATAGTTCTGAGAACAGGCAGATGCGTACGCTTAGGTCCGACTTATTTCAGCCCTAAAATGCTACAATCACAGAGGCCGTCGTGAGTGATCACAGAGGCCGTCGTGAGTGATTAGGAGATGAATGAACCTTTGTAAAAATTAATAAAAAAGGGTAATAATACACGTTATCACGCACCGACGCTGTAGGACGACTTCTAATCCCTAGCGCAGCACCACACTATCGAATAGGCCTGGACTACCGCTTCCTTCAGCCGTCATTTTGAAGTTCAAGTTGCCCCTCAAAACTGACATGCCCAGACCCGGGATCGAACCGGGGACCTTTAGATCTTCAGTAAGTCTAACGCTCTCCCAACTGAGCTATCTAGGCATGCAAACATGCTACGTTGTGCTCAAACCGATTGATTTTTTATTGGTATATATAACTTCATATTTTATATGTGTGCACCACAATGAGACCATTTTCTTAGAGATGAATTCAAGATTTTAATAAACTAAGTCGAACAAGCTTTCGCAATTTTCGAGCCTTCAGTATAATTCTCCCAGAAATAGGGAGAATATTTAGAGCGCAATCTTACGGAACACAACAGCTGCCACAGTGCAAAAAGGCATCGTAAAGTCCGGCCCAGACAGTTTGCGCCACATTCCCTGACCTTTACTGCATATATAGAAAAGAAAAACCGTCTTGAGTAGAAATATTAGTATCATAGGTGTTTGCATTGTTATTGCGCGTGAGCGCTCATCGAGCCACNCCAGACAGTTCGTGCCACATTCCTCGACCTTTACTGCATATATATAAAAGAAAAACCGTCTTGAGAAGAAATATTGGTATCATAGGTGCTTGCATTGTCATTGCGCGTGAGCGCTCATCGAGCCACACTGCTTCTGGGCACGGAGCGGAACTTCGGCCACGGGCATCCAATGCATTTTGAGTGGCCCTGGTGCAAGTAGCGCAACACGGACCTCTGGGTTATGGGCCCAGCACGCTTCCGCTGCGCCACTTTGCTTGCTGCTGTTCTACGAGAGCTTGTGATTATATATAGATCAGTTTTGGTGGGATAACTGAAAAATTTCAATGCTATTGCGTCGTAGAATTTATTGTCGTACATGGAATTGGCCACTGGCTCAGTGGCCTTTTGCGTCACTTTGTTTGTTGGTTTAACTTCTGTACATACGAACAATATTGTCGTGTTTTTATGAGAACTTCACCAGTTTTGAGGTTCCGGAAAACTTAAACAACAATGGTATAGGAAAGAAAACCCGGACTTTTTCTCTAAATATGTACGTACTATTCAGTGAAAAAAACATCGATTCACTCGGACGGTGAACTGGTAAACAAATACCGTTATCGCGCTAACATACGATGCGTTTTCAACGAACATAGGCTTTCCATAGCAGAAATAGCATCCTTGATTGAATTCGATTAAAATTAACACTGCGATGGCCGGGAATCGAACCCGGGTCAACTGCTTGGAAGGCAGCTATGGTCACCACTATACCACCATCGCAAAGTTATTTCGCTTGATGATGTTATTAATTCGTACCGTTTAATAAAAAACTGTAAACATTGAATTAAAAATGCTTACGCTGCAACTAGTGGTAGCTGCTGTATTGATTGCAGCTCTTTAGTTACTCAGTCATGGGGTACTAGAAGGGAAGAGATCATTTTGTACAGACTGTAGTTAAACATAAAATATATGCACAAAATGTGTTCCCGCACAGAATTCCATGCACATAGAAACAGCATTTTAAGATTGAAAAGGAAAAAAAGAAGAGATGGCAAAGAAATTGAAAAATTGAGGGAAGTAAATCGGGCACGAATGGCAGAAGTCCCGAAGACCTAACAGTGCGGACACGATAGACTAACTTAACTAACCAAACTCTAGTGTCTATCCTAAGAAGTCTGAGACGGTTTCCCTTATAAAAAAAGAATTAGTAAACAATTGCCGTGGACAGAAGTCAGTCCCCACTGCGTCTGCCAAGCCCAACTCGCCCGGACGAAAAATCGGGCAAGACTTGCGGGCCGTCGAGAGCTGACGGCCCGTATCTTGGCTACCGTACGCACGCTGCCCGGCCTTGTCTCTTGGTTCCGGTCTGGCGTGTGTTGCTGGTGCTTCTCAAGGTCCGGGGGAGGTTTTTTCTCATTGGAATGGTGCCAGCGACGTAATGCGGGAGATACAGGGGTCAGGACAGTAGCCCAGCCCCTCCCCCCCCGGGTGGTGTCTTCTGTTGTGCACTACACCACTCAGAGGATACACACTAACACATACAGGCCACACAGCAACACGTACAGGCCACATAGCACATGCAGGCCACAAAACACACAGGTCACACAACAACACACACAGGCCACACAACACACACAGGCCACACAACACA
>VOMN01121988.1:0-12452 GCA_014899125.1 Orchestia grillus
TGATTGTTTTTTTCATGACGTTACGAATACTTATTTGACCCACTGTATGGCGCTTTGTATCACGTGTTAAAAGGTGCAGTATTGTCCTTATCGCTCTGTAACTAAAATGCGCAAAAGACCTTCTTATGTTGGTTTTCAGACTTGACCCTTGATATTTTCTGCCCGAATTTATTCGAGATGCAATTACAAAAATGCTTTTTGCATAACACAAGTGAGTGGTTTTATGAATCGCTCCCGAGGAATAATAATCGTGCTGAAACTGCCGCTTCAAATTCGTTCAGAAATTCGAAAGAAATTTGTCGTTTTCAAACTCATTTGTATTTGAATACCATCAAGAAATAATTTGATACAGCAAATCATAAGTTTTTCAAAATATTGGTGTGAAGTGTGTGTTGAGAGGTGTTTTAGAGTTTCCTTCATTTTTAAACTCTTTGATGGTTTCTAAATTAGTAACAATCACTTTCGCTTTACTTTTGGCTCAAAATAATGATTTGAGTTTGTCCTGTAAAATTGTAAGATAATTAATCAAGATCGGGAAAGGATAAGTAGTCCGGGATCAGTATAACTTCCTTCTTCTTACTGATTTTTGAAAACCAAACTGCCCAAAAAATACTTAATTTTGTTCATTTACTTCGCAGAAATTGTTCACAGTTTCCACAAACCGAAAAGATCCAATCGTGATATCTTCGACTTAAAGAGTGCCTGATATTGTGGAAAAGGCCTGGCATTTCAGAGTCAGAGGAAGATCTTGTGACAGGAATTGCAGAGGCGTCTGGCGATATTTTTGAAATGCCCCGGCCTTTTCCACAACATCCGGCAGTCTTTAAGTCGAAGATATCACAAGGGCATCGATATGGGTGGTGGAAACTTTGAACAACTACTGGAAAGTCAATGTGGGCACTTTTGCTTTCTAATTTCCTCATTTCAAACATTCAACAGTTAATACCTCAAAAATAATTTTTTCGTAAAGTTTCATGGAGGCAAAAATGGTTAGCTTGCCACTTGCAGATAGGTGTGAAGTTTTGTACCTCTTTTTCCTAATAATCTGTTTATATGTACAGACCCCAGCGAATTCCCCAAGTTCTGCATGTAATATATACCAAAGTGCATGTGACAAGTGCAAGTGCCCTCAAGTCGCAGCAGCTTGGAGATGAAAGAAGCCGATGGATAAATCACAGTTCACCGAAACAAAATTTTGTAAAATACTGCACATTCGACGACAGTCAAGTCCACGCGCAGTTTCGCCCGCAACAACCATCTGACAATTCACAAGTAAAAAATTTTGTAAAACAAAATGAGAAACTGGACTCACCCTAGCTCAATTACGAGAAGTTAGTTCCAGAATCGGTGATAGAAAGTTAAATAATACACGGGCTGTATGGGGAATATAAAATTCAAATTTCCTGAGCTCGGCCCGTAGTGAACAATTTATCGGGACTTGTCCAGAAGAAACGCTCAAGGATCATCCGTCTTCAATCTTAAATTCACAGATTAAAAAATATCAGACGTTGAATTATTCTATAAGACCGGGTAGAAAAATGTTTACAAATTGACAAGAATTTCGAGAGGGATGAAAAGGCGATTGTCTGACAAGAGCGTCGATGACGTCAGCAGAACTCACCGCTCTCCAAACATTCCATGGGCTCACAGGAGCAACGTAGCACAGGCTGAGAATCTTTAAAACCATGCCATCGCCGAGCGGTCGCAACCACCAACAGAACTCACACCTTTGTTCGTCCAGAGGGTCCCCACAGAGCGGGGATTAGCCAAAAAACTACACAACTAACTGAAGTAGTGAAGAAGGTGGAAAAACTCACGATTTAGACATCCAGAAGGATCTCGCAGACCGTGTTGCTAGAGCCGTTCTGTTTTGGTGTCTGTTGGAACACGGTAGGTGGAGCGCCGGCAATACTCTGTGGTAGTTGTAAGTAAGGGTCGGAATGAGTTTGCCTAAGATGGAACCTCTTCAGACTTTTTAATTTGATAGAAATTTATAGGTTGAAATTTTTACTTTCTTAATAGCTGAGAAAGCTATTTAATGATCTATGTATGTATATTTCATGCAGTGACATACCTACACTATTGACTTCTTTTTATTTCATATAACCTATCATACATTTTGTGAATTGTAGTAGGTCAAGAGGGTTCTAGAACTAGGATGGAAGCTTGTGATGAGAAGCCCCGTGCTTCCAGCAATGTTTTTTCTAGCACTAGCGAGCAACGAGCAATATTCATTCGAACGAACACAAAGCCATATTTAAAAATACAGACTTCAAACACGGAAGTCCATTGTGACGAAGTATTGGCAAATAAAGGACGAAGGACGTCTTGGTTGCAGTTAAGCTTACAGCTTGTCCAACGGAGTCAACAATTGAGAGGAAGCCTCATGGTGCAGTCACCAACAAACCAAGATACAAAAGTAAATAACAGCTCGTACAATTTTCAACATGAAAGGAAATAACCACGTATTCAGAGAAATTTGACAAAAGAAATGCCATCCATTGGTATTAACCTCACACGGCAGACTAACCAAAAAGGGAAGGACTCTCAAAAGGGAAAGACTTGCAGGCTTCGAGTGGCAAAGGCTCTTCTTCTAAAAAAGAAACACTTGTTCACAACGATGCAAATGTAAGACAATGCAAGAAACAATGTGCTTCAAGTGTATTGAGTACATTAAATAGCCATTTCAAAACCAAATTAAACGAATGGGGGAAGAAAAGTTGAATAATCTTGGGTAACAATTACAATCACAAAGTTTGGTGGAATCAAACTGCGCTTTGAAGCCGGGAGCGCGCCACCAGTAATAAAACATGGTGGACGCAGCGTCATATGAGGTTGTTTTTCATCTACCAGCTCAGAAAATCTTATCTTATTGTAATTAAAACAATGACGTCCTCCCTACTTAACTTTTTCGCCACCTCATCGGTCAATTGATAAAGTAGTAGCTAAAACTGCTTGTGTAGATTAAATCATTGATAATTGTTGATATTTCAGAGAAAAATTTGTACCGAGCTAGTCATACAGTGAGCTATGTATTAGAAATTCATCGATGCATATTCGTCAGAAGACTCACCATACGAAAATTTTCTCTGTTTTAACACATAAATCAAGCACACATCAAGGCGTAAGGCAGAATGGCTCCACAATACGGCACCACTGTTCGCTAAAGTCCATCCCAGACTCCTGGCTTCATTGGAATAAAAAATAGTTGAAAAAATAAACGAAAAAAATCGAAAAAACATCCTTTACGTCTTAGAGATCACTAAAGCGTATGCATCGTAGAATGGAGTATAGAACAGATCTCCAACAGAACCAGTATACAAAAGAACAAGAATCTCAAAAGCATCTATAATTCAGAACATGCATAGTTTGGGAATGTGAGGAATCATAATATTCGGTCTGGTAAGTGGCAACTCCGAATTCAAATCTCACCAAAATCTAATTGCAAAAATATGAAAAATTCGTTAGCTATAATACCTCTTCTGTTTTCACTGGATCTTGTTTAGCTTTTACTTATACCGTGTATACAAGCATTGACTTCAGTCGTTTGGAAATTCGTCTATGATATTTCATTAAGAGTAAAGCTAGTGCTTTGCGGGGATGGCGAGACAAATTCATTGTTTTTAATTTACCAAAGCACATCAAACTTTGTTTGACGTGCTTTCATAGGCGAACCTTCCGTAGGTGAACCTTTCGAAGGTGAACCTGCGGAAGAATCTTTAACAGTACCAACACTGGCGTGCATTCTGTGGAGCAAAAGCTGGACTGGTCGGGATCCTCATTCCGGCAAGAGGACATTCTTTCGTCTGGGCTTCAGACGACTGGAGTCTCATCGTGCACACGTGCCTGACGGTCTTGTGACGATGTAAAATAAATGGCCATTAGAAGTCTAGTTCTGTTCAGTGTCGACATCGGAACAGAATGCTGCTCGAGTGTGCTCGACTGCCGCCACTCGCTGCACGCTACCCGATTTCATGCGAGTCCAGGGAGAGATGCTTTGGACGTCTCCTCTTTCCTCATTACCGTATACAACTCTGAGCGGTGGTTCACTGGGTCTTTGGATTCTATGGAGACCAACTTGTGTAAATGACGAAGGTCGTGTTGTTGATGATTGAATTCTTAAACTAACATAAGTATCTTTGTTTTGTGAGCAGAATTGTTTTTTTTAATTCTTTCATTAAAAACATTTGCCTACCGTGCTTATCTACACGTGTAACAGATCAGATGGAATCCTTTGTGTTTCAGATTAAAGGCATAATGCTCACAGTAGACTCAGTTCTACTCAACGATATTATTTTTATGAGCTATAGTAAAAAAATTTTTGTATTCATTCAAGAGGTGGATGATCAAAGATTTCTTTAGGTCGATTTTCAAGTTCGTGATTTGTTGGTTCTTATGAAGGCTTAGGTGAAAATTTTGAGTTTCACGCAACGTTGTATTCAATTTGGTGATTTATCTTGATACATCAGTAAATAATTTTATACGAATTGTTAAATTTGGTTCCGAATACTACCTCAAATCCCTAAAACATAATGAGCTAAAGAATAAGTACAAATTTTTAAAGCTGCACCTTTTCTCACTAAATGAAAATAGTAAACATTGGTGGAGGAGTTTAATGTAAAGATTATTATGTTAGGGAAAAAAAATTTGGTTAAAATTTGGAGCACTGTAAAATGCTTTGAAAGGATCCATATTTCTCTTGCGCAATAAACAACTGCATCACATAACATTTCACACCAGTTACGGTACACAAAGAGGGAAGTAAGAAAGTAGGATGTCGTTGCCACGGCTCGTCTATTTTCAGTTGAGGGACGAGTACCCATTGCTCCTTACATTCCAGTGCCATTCCAGGGCAAAGGAGGCTTGATAGAGAATTTGTTCGCCTCAGTTGGGACTGTCTGAGACTTCGTACCTCAACAGCCGTCATATACACAAGAACTGAGATTAACCCTTCGAGTTGAAGGCATTTTTATTATTTTCTTAATATATTTACAATCTGATGGGCTTAACGTATCCAGTAAAAATAAAGCGGAGGTAGGGTGTCCGTGTTGGACTAAAAGGGTTAATGTGTCAGTGGAATATCGCTCTTATATCGCTGGAGGTTCAGCTTCCAAGGACTGCAGTTGAATACAGGTGCATCATATTCACCTCAGTTGTTGCTATCATTTATGATGACAAAAAAGTTCAGTTTCAAGACTATCAATGTACGAGATCCCCTTGAGAGAACACCGCGTTATGAGTGCGTCATAGGCAATGTATAAATGGTGCGATAATTAAAAAATACCTTTCTATTACAAAGAATGACTAGGTTAATGAAGGTCGGTCAAAAGTTACTGCTGAATTTTGATTGAAAAACAAAATGTGGAAGTAAATATTAAATTCAATGATACTCCAAATGACATTGTAATATTCAATCAATTGAGGAAAACCAAGCCAAATTGACTGGAAAACACACATAAAGTAAGCATGGATGACCAAGAGTGTTTGCTTGAGACTTCATTCGTGCGAAAGAGAAAGGAACACTTCTTATGCTGTTAGGTCTTATGTCACGTCTGCATATATTTGCGCAGAAATTCAAAACTCTGGTCAAAGGGGACTAATGCAGATGTGGACTGGCCATAAATATACTAACAAGTAGAAAAAATGACGTTCAAATTTATGCCCCGTAAGTGCATAAATCCATTTCATTTTCAGAATTGTGCAGTTCACTCCTAATAAATGCGTTGTTTTCGAGCTGAAATGATATTATGCATCAACAATTTTTGGAAAATATAAGCAGCAGCCAATAAAACTCTAATTTAACAAATAAATATGCAACATGTCGGGCTTAAATGAGCTGCTAATTGCAGGTACCTGCAGTTACATAATTTTATGCACCCAATCAAACGGAGGTACTCAATCGTGTATGTGTTTTCTTGCACAATGAATATTCATATTTAGAACCTCCCTTCAGTCATACCTAGTCTACCATTTTCTCGAAGCATCTGTAATTTTGGTCGCCCAAGAGCAGATATCGTTGCCAAAGTGGCGATCGCTGCTAAATATTTCCACCACCTTAACTCAGGAATCGGCGCATGATTCGTTCAGCAATTATTTCACGTGATATTCCTTTAATTGTCAATTGCCTTAAGTCCTAAGTCAAGTGGGGAATTCGAGTACTGTAATGTAATCTATCTGTAGCTCAGGCTTACGACTTAGGGAAAATTCCAGGAATGTAGACAGTGCAGGAGACGTTAGTATCAAGCAACGGCCATATGCTCAACTGTACGCCGTGAGAACACGTTACGACGGTGTGGCATAATCGGCATTTGGCACCGTAGCTAAGTATATATGGGATAACGAACAAGTTCGGGATCGAGAGGGGGCAGTCTAGGAAAAGCCGCGGTAGGACTAGGATTTCTAGGAGAAGACGCAGGGAGTCAAGGCTAGACTCAAAATTGCCGAGATACTTGTTATAGGTCCGAAAATGAGAACCTGCTGGAAGATAGAACTTGCTCGAACTGCGAGCTNAGAGTTGGGGAAATAGAATTCTGAGTTAAATCAGTTCAATATTAGTCTGATTCATTACGTCTAATCTTCCAACTCGTTCGCTCTCTGGTTAATATGAGCTCATTTGAACGACTAGGCTGTTACTCACTAGGTAAAATTTTTACTGATCCCTTTTATCAAGTTTTATATTTTGCCGTATTTTCCGCCGGGCTCAAAATGCCCTATTAATTAATTCATGATATATCATAATAGAAAAGAGTTTCATTTTCCCCTCGAAGTATCGTTAGATTTCTGTACGACCTCACTGCTCGGTTGAACTTTCGCTACCAAGAAGCTAAATAAGAATAAAATTTCAATCGAAATAATCTGCTAGAGGTCGCACTTCATACATTAGTATTTATATAATTATAACGACAATAAAAAGTATACCTTAGCTGCAGTTGAAAGAAATGATACTTCGCATTAGGAGTAGGTATTTTATGTAATAACCTCTGAATTAATACAAAAAACTATATGTAAAAACTAAAGTATAAGATATGCATTTGGGTGCCTCGTCTAACGGGAGTAAGTGCCAAAACAGCTGATCAAAGTGTGCACGTTTAAGGAGTGCATAAATTGATGAATCGCAGGGGCGCCCATTTAGGGAGGGCTGAAAATACATCCGGTGCCTAATTTTTCGTACGTATTCTTTTCAGTGAATGAGGGGCTGATTCTCACTTTTCGCATTCGTCATGGAAAAGAAATCTTATCTGATGTTACTTTTCCTTACTATTGGGAGTTAGATTTCAAAAAATGAAAAGTTTAAATAAGAGATACGCTAATCTTGATCGAAAAAATATATGATGGGTTATATTACACGTTGCGAGGTAATAAGTTCTTGCAATAATAATGGCCGATCCAAATGTTATCTTAGGAAAGGCCATTTTAGCAGAGCATTCTCAGTACACTGTTGGTGAATTTTGGCTTACTTGATAATAAAGAGGGCTGTTCAATAATTTTCAGCTTGTATAAGACGAAAACATTTCTGAAGCATAGATGACAAATATGAATATAAGAAGGAAGGACATTCGCCTACTCTTCCTCCATGAGTTATAAAATGGGCATAGTTCTTCCTATTGTGCTGTCAATATAAACTGAGCGTAAGGGTAAGGTTCCATAAGTGATCAGTCAATACCAAGATGGTTTCAGAGATTCCATGATGGTGATGAAAGGATTTGAGATAAAGAGGGTAAAGGATCGTTATGCAGTCTGGACAATAAACTACTGAAAACAATCGTCGAACAAAATTCACGACAAAGTATAAAAAAATGTGTCGGACTCTTGATGTCAGCTTTGAGACAGTTTCACGACATTATACAGACGCCGTTGGTGAATCGCCGTAGCCCAATCCTGCTCCATGGAAATGTATGGCCACATGGTACACGAAAGACATTACAGACACACAGGTGTCGGATACGAGACCCTACTGCGTCCTCTAAAATCTTCTGATCTTTTATATACACGCTAATATTTTTTTCAGCTAATAAGTATATTTTTAATAGTAAAAGTCTCAGGTAAAAATGGAGGCCAAATTAACTCTCAAACATTTTGATGCAAAGGTGATGTAGAAACGATGAAAAATAATCTGAGTGACTGCTGTCGGCGATGCACAGATGCTCAAGACATTTTTTGCGTGATTTAAAGTGTTTACCATCCAGTTTTCCGTAATAAAGTACATATGTTTCTGATATCTTCCGTTACTTTGGTAACAACATAATTTTTATCTTGCTAAGGTAATATTTAACGTCACATAAAATATAACTGCTACTTCTTTGTTGATCCCTCGTGGATGATTTGAAAACATTTTTCTACCCTAGGCAATTCACATGTCACACGATACAATAATCAAAAACGAAATGATAAACAATTAGTTTGGCTCAGAAGATGCGCTGCTTGTACCCGAGTAAGCTACTATGTAGTTAGGCTTCGATGGTAACCAAAATCGAGAAAAATGTAAATTGTTGATCTATGGTACATATGTTGTTCAATGATACAAACCTAAATTCTATGTTGAACTAATTGCATAACTTAAAAATATCGATCTAGGTTTAGCATACTCTGGGGTATATTTAATGATAATTGAAGTACATGTAACTGAAATAGATGACCACATTTATACATGTATAAGAATTCATAGTCAGATACACAGAATTGCGAAGATGTACTTATGACTTGATACTTGGGAAAAATTAAGCTTCAAGGTTCGTTTTATGTCAATGCTTGATATGAGGCACTCTGATTTTTGTTGTAGAAAATACTTTTAAAATTTAATTCCTGCAAAGAGTCCCATGCTGAGATTTGCCTCCTGAGCCAGAAAGAATAGCAATGACAGTGGAGATCTTGTGCGATAGCCATCTTCGTTGTTTTAAGTCCACTGAGATCAAAATGCTTGCGAATCAACGAAGAAGTTAACTCTGAATAGGTCGGTCAAGGCTGGTGCAGCTCCCGGCCAACTGCTGCAGCTGGCGGTTCTGACTTCTCTGCTGTCGACGCTACTTGTCAGGCTCTAAAAACATTTAGTATTTTATTTGTTTGTGACGGTTTATCCGTAATTTGTGACAGACTGGAGTACAAATACATATTTGCTATTTGAAATGAAAGAATATCATAACTTTTTCGAAATGGTTAACTATTCGGCTCAATTACTTTATATATAAATACGTACATAGATAGCATCAAGATTATTGGGTATCGGCATTACATTTCTTTATAACACACAACGGACGTGATATCATATTTATATATTGGAAAAAGCAACTTCACGAGTAACTAATGCAAATAAGTATAAAGATTGAGAACACTGTCGAGCTGTAACAACTGAATATTGTAGTGGATCACCACAGAATCATTAACTGAAGTATTTTATCACGAGCGGAGCATCGGTTAAATTATATTACAGACGTTATTTTTCAAACTATTTCATAGGACATTTTTATATCCAGCTACTTGTTTGCTCAAGTAGGTTCTATGATTTCCGGGTATCCCATAGGACCATTTTCTGAAGTGAAGTGTACGCATACTTGTTCATAACCTCATGTACATACACTTAGCGTACGCAAGGCTGATACAGTAAAGAATTCAATCAAAAGATACGACATGATAAGAATTTGAGAATTTCACAATGCTTAATTAGTGAAAAAAATGTTATATTGCACTTGAAATTATTTTACTGACATACATGTGAGGGAGGCTTCAATAGTGCATTAGGATATGAGACTATCCTTTAACAAGCATCGTCATCAATATCCTGATAAGAAATGCGATTCAAGATTCCTTATGAAGGCTTTGAGCTGCTTTTTTAGTGAATGACAGAGAGCAATGAGTTCCAAGCTTCAATACAGTTGTAGTGAAAACTAAATTACCAAATTCATTTCTTTATCTTGTGACATACTATTAGTGACAAAACTGGATAAAAATTAATTCATGAAGATGTGGGTCATTGCTCATTCTAATAATTAAAATGTAAAATTTCTTTAAAAGTAATTTTGAAGGTCAGGAAATTTTAGAGTGCTCATGCGCTTAAAAGAGTCGTTTGTGTGACTATCACAGCCCAGGTATGCAATAACTCTCAAGGATATTTTTTAGAATAAAGACTTTAAAGAGTATATACTCAGCTGACGTGTCTAAACAATGCAATTTGGCTTATTGGGGTTAGTTGTGCAATAAAATCTTCACGTGCTAGAAAACCACTAAATACAGCAATCAGAGTACCAATTGTGGTCCAAAACAGCAAAAAACTTCAACTGAATGTTTTTGAAAAATTTTCCCGAACGCTATCATAAGTAATTTAACACAGTTGAATAATCGCCCCGTACGGAAGGGAAAAGAAATATTGTGCGACCATTTACCCTCAGGTTACCCCCCCAGAGCTCCGCTAGAACTGAGAGCTGGTTCGAAAGTCAGAATCTTTGTGACGCATTTGCTGAGAAGCTGTGGGCTGTTCAGCATTCGCTGATGTCGGAAAGCTTAAGACTAACCTTTACTTTTCTAAAATTTATGTAATCACAATGGGCAAGGCTTCTAGTTTTTTTCTCGTATTGAAGATTATTCGTCAAGACGAGTTCGTCAGCCTCGTTTCCTCACTGCAGGTTGTTTTTCTGCAAATTTAATCCTGACCCCCCAGTAGCTCTCATTTTTCTGACTTCTTTCTACTATATAATACCGGTTTTAGCACAGCTAGGTACTCAATTTCACTCGTTAGTTTCTACTGCAGATACTGACATTTATATCCAGGACTAGTGCAACCCGATAGTTGAGTTTTGGAACATAATCGCAAGAAAAAATATTTCACTACCTACAGAAGATAGAAAGTGCACCAGTCAAATACATTGCAGTATTTGACAAGCTGTTAGACAATTTTGAACCTACTTTCAGGTGAGTACTGAAAATAGTCAACAACTTGACACATTCCTTCACCTGTTGTATCGGTTGAGCAGCGTGATTCTTCTGTTGTTTCTTTATCTAAGGGGAGAAAACGGGGCTGCACTGGTCCGTTGGGTGTCACTGCTGATGCTTATGTAGCGTATTAATAGGTCGAATTAAAACAGGTATGGAGTGTGCTGTCAAAAATTAGCATTTGGGCTTGGAAAATGTGAGGACCTAGTGGTTCACATATGTGCAACGAGATAATCGCATGAAAAGCGTTCATCAATATGAATGAGAGTTCAAGAAGTTTGAAAAACGTCTCATAAAGTTGATAAAGTACCTTACTGAAAATAACTATGGAGTCATTATGAGCTTGTAGAAGAACAGTAAGTGCCGTGAGGTGTTCCAAACAAATAATAAAGTGCGAATCAGAATCTCATGTAAGCTGAATTATTGCTTCTATTGAAGGTTGGATTGATTCAGCGTAGTACGATATAACCAAAGTAGTAGAAACCGAATTACATCTTTTTGCGAGTAAACTGTTCACCATAAAATTTGAAACAGGAGCAAAAGATTAATGAACAAAGACATTTCTCATCCTATGCAGAAACTTCACCAGCGAGCTGTTTTTAAGCTTTTCTTGCTCGAGGAGTGGCGCATGGCCTGCATAATATCATGAGCACTCGCCTTCCTCCTCAAAATAGATGATCCATGAACAATGCATGGTGTTGGGATTCCATGGAACTCAATTATTTTGAGCGTAGCCAGAATTTTTGTGTTTTTTGAAGCATTTACCTGCACAAAATCTCAGATTTGATTGTCTTTTGAATGTTTCAGATATGAATGTTTCATGGAAATCTGAACAGAAATACTTGTCGGTTTGGTTTTGTGACAAAAGCGGCAAAGAATAGAATTTATGATTCAAAATTTACATTATTACTCACAGTTTTATCAACTTGGAATAGTTTTCGATGCGCAATTCAAGGAATCATATTAGGATCATTTTTTCATGTGTCAAAGGATAATCCAAATCGAAAAAGACTTGAGCACAATGTAGATTTGCTGCCTAAGCCTCCAGGAGTTTCACAATAAAATGAACTGTAAAATATCTCCCCAAAGAAATCTTTAATCATTAAAATCCGCCACTGCTACAAATAACATGTATGTCCACAGTAGCTTTTCAAATCAAATGCTGTGAAGTGAAATGCAGTAAGCTCCGAAAAGCAATTTTTGGTGAATTAATCGGTTTCAATTAAAAACCTAGTCAGGATCACACAAAATAAGTCGATCTACTTTTAGAAAAATTGGAAACTGTACCAGAGTTTGTCTCAAATTGATGACAGATAAATATTATTACTGCGGGATTAAACAACAAATTCACTTGTGTGAAATACAAATATGTCCCATTAGGTTAAACATTTGCTCTCTAACAACACAGCGCCTGTTACTAGCGCAGGTAACGATGTAACTTAGTTCACAGCTCATGAACAGCTTGAGTTCAACTCGTCACAGCTTGATACTGTGACGAGTTGAGGCTCGTCAGGCTCTTCGTTGGAAGG
>VOMN01121996.1:0-11769 GCA_014899125.1 Orchestia grillus
TTGAGGGAGAAGAGAAGCTTATTTCATAAGCTTAATAACAAGGAGTGCTATAAGCCCCATAATAAGAAGACATAAAAGGCAAATAAGGATTTGACAGAAGTGTTGGCATAAAAGGTTCTCATATTTCAGGTGGACAAAAACAAAGAGTAGCGATAGCTCGAGCCATCCTAAGGAATCCTTCCATTCTGTTTTTAGATGAGGCCACATCGGCTTTAGACGCTGAAAATGAGAAAAAAGTGCAGAACTCATTGGACTAGATCATGAAAGGAAAGACTGCCATTTCGATTGCCCACCGAATCGACACAATCAAAAATAGTGACTAGATAAATGTTTTTGAAAAGGGAGCTATCGTTGAAAATGGCAATTACAGTTAGCTTGTCAATAAAAAGGGTTACTTCTACAACCTATAGAGAGGGACGGATTTCTTGTGAGCAATTAATCCATTCAGTAAGCAAGAGTTTTGTTGGATGAATCACTTGAAAAGCTGATTTTTAGATATTAAAAAAGTCACTCAATCAATCAATTTAAAAAAATATCTAAACTGCATAAGCTTGAATGCATTCGTGAAAATAAAATTTGTTAAAATATTTACTCAGTCTAACTAAACAACTTATATCTAAATCAATGATGATTTAAAACTATATAAATAAGTAAAAAATATAAAAATGATAAAATAAACAGCTGGGTAGAGATGTAAGTTTCTCTACAAGTTCAGCTGCTTATCATTTCTTTTTCTTAGTTACAGTCTTTCTTTTTAGAGTCTATATGTTTGCATCACTGGATGAAACCTTTTACCTGGAGCACTTAGCTGTAATACAGCCATAGTGATTACTTTTTGAAGGTGAGACTCTGCTGACATGATGATAGTGATGGTAGTCCTTTGATGATACCATTTTGTCTTAGTTGTTTTTAGATGGAGAAGCTGGCATCGATCCTATCTTTCCAAATGATTTTTTCCGCTTCTTTAGCAAGGCGGAGGTCTAAGGAGACTTCTTCAAACATTACAACCTTTTCTATTTGGAGGCGTTTCCCTTGGGAGTAGATGTGCAAAATGTGTTATTCCCATTGTTGTTGCTCTGTTTAATTTGATGACTGTTTCTCNTTCTTGACACTATCTCTTATAAGCTGTTCTTATCTTATCCTTTCCTGAATGACTTCTTACTCTTACCTTTTCTCCTTAACAGTCAAATACGAATACTTTATTGAGTGATCCACATCCAGCTCCTTTATTTTTTGAAAGATATACTCAAGCTATCTCTGATCAACCTTCCATCTAACCTCATAAATATCTCTTTTTATCTTGTTCAGCTCATTTTCGTTTACCAGTTCTTTCTAAATGTACTCGTGTTTCTCAGTATAGAAATGGCACACTGCAAAGTCGTTATCTGAATCAATATACTCGCTGATTGTATGATGACACCTGTCGTAGTAGTCCTGGTTCTACTTGATCTCTTCGATAGTTGATGATAGTTTGCTTGAGTGCTATATGTATACTTTATCTATGCTTTAGAACATTTAGTTTTGTTTCAGGGTTAATATGTCTTTTAAGTGGCAGAAATTACGATTTAGATTCTACTTGTATTCTGTCATATCGCTGTAAAGGTCGACCTTGTTGATGTTTAATTGTTAGTTAAGGTTGGTTAGAATGTTGCATTTTGCCTAAAGCTTTATTATTGATTATTTTAGAGAATTCTTTAAAAATGTAGAGCTCTTCTCAATTGAGCGGATATCATGCTCTTTGAAATTGACTTCTTTCTGAGAAGAATCATTCAGACTGCTGTCATGCTCAGTCAGACAATCTGAGCACAAAAGGGTGGAACAGCTTTGGTTTTTGTTTGGATCACTCGCCACTTTGCAGGAAAAGCAAAAGTTAGTATAAGGCTGTGAATGTTTCAAGCACAAATGACTAAAAGATTGCAATGAAGAGTGCTCAAATAAAGGAGAAGAATCGAAATTTTTAGTCATGGGCATTCTTCTACTTGATGACATTTGCGTGGAAGTGGGATATTGAAGTTGATAGTTGCTATATGCTTGCTTCTATCGCTTTTCTGAATCAAATGGAGAAATGCTGACTAGTTATTGTTTACATTGCTTATAATGTTGGTTGGCGGTTGAATCGTTTGTTGACATGACTAATAATCTCTTGAAAAAGGCAAAAAATACGAATTAAGAGAACTCAAGAGAACTTTTTTTTGAATTTATCAGTCAATTTATTCTCTGAATATTAATAAGAAAATCTGTTAGACAGTAGTTCGCTCACTTAAATAGATTGCGTCAACAAAATTAAAACTTATTATTCAGATCATTGTGTAAACAATAAATAAAATTGAGCTCATTATTTATCTTGATCTGTTTAAGGTAAACAAAAGTAGTTCCTCAAATTATTAATACGTTAGCAGTGACTTATAAAACTACTACTTAAATATTTCCCTCTTTGTATTTTTCAGAAGGATCTCTACATGAATTTATTAATTATCTTTCTTCTTGATTGATGTGGGCAAGCTTAGGAGGTGATCTCTTTCGTGTGGACTTAGCTAATCACCATCGCGTCTTTCTGAATTAAAAATTGGCTCAGCTTTCTGGATCCAACTAAGATTAAAAGGGCGGATATTCTCTTCAAAAGGATCATGACAAATTACTAGACTTTATCTATTAAGATCATATTTCATCCAAAATCACTAAGATACAAAGAGAACTTGAAGAGATTAAAAGCAAGGAAATAAAAGATTTTATTCAAGAGGGACAAAAGTTAAAAAGAGCACTTCCAAATTCATAGTTATATAAACAGTATGGAGGCAGAATTTTGGCAGGTGATGTCTATCGGCGCTCTCATACTTAGAATTTTGGATTACTGAAGGCTCCGAAAATTCTTCAATTTTTAGAGTAAAAACATAGACCCTTATACTTATGGTTTTTTAAAGAAGTTGATCCTATTTAAGAACAGCTGCCATAGTACTATCGAATTATCAAGCGACCGATCAGTCTGTCTAAGATTAAAAGAAAATTAAAAAAGCATAGCTACTAAACATACATTGAGTTTCAGATGGACATGCTGCTTCTGGTAAATAATTCTTATCTTTACAATCATGGAAATAAAGAAATGTAAGATCAAACTAAAAAGTTTCATGATGCTTTTCTTAGATGCTAAAAGAAATTTTTTTCAATAAGTACTTTGTACTAAGCTGATTTTCGATAAGAATAGGCCTATGAAGGAACCTAATACCTAGATGAAGACGTAGAGTTAGATTTAATGAATGATCACTAAAATGATTCTGGAGATTAATAATAAATGCGCAGATAGTTTGATGAAGACTGGTCTTATCCCAGATAGATCCCTTCATCATAGGTAAGCTCATTATCCCATTCAAAGAAGCCTCGAGGTCGTCCTCCAACAAAAAAAAAGATTTAGAAAGTTTCTAGAAACATAAACAACTAATAAAAAGGTTTTAGTAAAGAAGACATCAGAAGCCTTTCCAAGACAGTTCAGCAAATGATAGGTTAAAATGGTTACAGAAAAGAGAACAGAGTATTGTTGGCAGCTATTAAGAATCAGAAGCCTTTCCAAGACAGTTCAGCAAATGATAGGTTAAAATGGCTACAGATAAGAGAACAGAGTATTGTTGGCAGCTATTAAGAAGATTACTTTGCAAAGTTCTGACAAAAATGAGCCCATATAACTCTAGAAGTGTAATTTCGAACAAATTAGAGAAGTAAAAGGTTTAGTTTCTGAAGTACAAAGTAGTAGGAAATCATAAAAATAAAAACAACAAAAATAGAAAAACGAAACGCCTTAGTAATAGAAGTCCCGCAAATATGTTTTAGGCAAAAATCTACAGCAAAAAAAGCTAAACATTAACAACCGAAACTATGAATTTTAAAATGACTAAGATAGTCAATGAATGATATTTGAATGATTTTTAGTGGCATCATTTTTTATAACTTGTATTTTAAATAAATAATGAAAAATATATACTGCTGCTTATAAATAAAAATTAAGACTTATTTTGAGAGAAAAATGATTTTAAAGCTATTTATTCAAATAATCTAAAATAAATGATGGTGATTTTTAACATTTTTAGAAATCCAAAATAAATATAATTCGAACAGTGAAAGAAATCAGATTCCTGTGGAATGAAGCAGGATAAAATACATTTCTAAGCTTTAGTGCTTATTTAATCACTTATTTTTTTTGATTTGAGAAACAATTAGATTTTAGANTTTTCCGGACAATCACTCAGCCAATACAGCTAAGTTGTGGAATGTTGAATTCACTCTTTCTATAAAATTACAGAAAAAATATATTTTTATCAGATGTTCAACAAGAACAGTTTTATGGGAATGTATAAAAATGAAGCAGTATAAAGTTAAAAAAACAAAATAAAAAACATCATAACTTAAGGCTATATGTAGGTTTCAACCATAATGGCAAATTAAGAGCTCAAACAGTCACATACATTATTAGTTTTACATGGTTCTATTTTGCCTGTTTTTTAAATAATTACAAAATATTTATAGGAATATTTTATAAAATAATAATGATAGAAGAGAAAAATCACTTATTATTTAACATCAAAAGGCATATATATCGAATGGATTACTTTTTGCACTATCAATCTACCCAAAACATATCTAAATCTTTTGACACTGAGCAAGGTTACAAAAATTACATTGATTCCTTTTTAATGCTCATATATTACTACGAATCGAAAATCTGAATTGATTCTTCTTTCAAAAACTGATCTATCTCATGCTCATTGCTCTCTAAAGCTTACTATTCATTTTACCCACATCTTTAACTGAATTTGAAAGGACAAAACTGAAATTCTGACTTCATTGCAATCTCACCATTTTATTATGTATTTTAGTTTTGCCATTACATTGACGAACACAGCTCATACTGGTTCCTATTATATTTGACTGGCTATTCCAAATCTTCCAAATCTTAAAGGTCCAACTATGCCATGAAAAAAATATTCTTTTAGTTGTCCTATGATTTCTTTTAAACTTTGCAAGGAATTTATGATTGGGTTATTAAAGGCGATAGAAAACTATAATTAGAATCCGATGCTTTTTCAATGAATCCTTTTTCTTTATTTTACTTTTCTTCATTCTTTTATAATCTTTAAAACACTTCAATTTTATCTTTAAGTATCACAGTTACCTCTTTTGAAGTTGAACCTGATAATAAACTTTTAGAAATTTTTCCTCCTCCGTATTCAATAAGACTGTTTTTCAACTCTGTGAGAAATTCCTGATTTTATGCATATTTTTTAGAGTGGCATGACTGAACCAGCCTATAAGCTATTTAAAACGGATAATGTTTTAAGTTATGTTTTTAGGTATATTTAAAAGCTCGGTTGAGCTTCCTAATTGCCCCTCTGAGTTTTGAATGAAAAAAATTCTTTAAAAAATTATCAGGACGACCTGGAAAGTGAGAAGATATAATTGACCATTTATTACCAATCTGATCGTGAAGCTAAAATAATCGATTCTGGTCTTATTAACTGAGTTTTTTAGTTTCAATTGAAGAATCTAAGTGGTTATAATACCTAAATAAATAAATAAACTACCTTTATCGACACTGCTTTTGATTTCTGTTTTTAATGAAAAACTCCTATTTCATTTTATCGGCAATAAGACTCCATTTTTTTATGCCTTCGGTTTATCTAAGATAAATTAGGATTTAATCTTCTTCGAAGGACCAAGGCTTTTTTATGGGCATTTTTACTTTGCAAATTTAGATTTTTATTATAGCCATCTAAATTATTGTTTATATTAAAACCGACTAAGGAAAATGCTTAGTCAATAACAACACGTGTAAAAGGTTTCAGTCCATTTGCAGCCAGCAAGTTGATAAACAAAGTTTAACAAGTAAAAATACTCCTTTTTAACTAAAAAAATTGGATAAATATTATTTTGTTGTTTTTCAAAGTAGCTTTCCATTTTTTAATTTTTTTTAATGAGCTCTGGTCACATTTAACTGGTCTTACAGTTATAGACATTGAAAAATAATATTGGAGAACTAAACAGTTTGAACTTAAAGTTCATGATAAGATTTAGTGTCACATTTACTCAAAAAAATTTGGAAAAAAATATAATATAATTGATTTTTTAGATAATTAAGCATTAAAGAAAAGTGAAAAATGCCTTTTATACTTATAGATACAAAGATTCTTTAGCTGGCCCACCTTATTTGATCACAGATTCAGATGATGGCTTTTAAGTCTTTTAACATAGTTAATCAAGCTTCAAGGGCAGTTAAATTAATAAAAAATAATGAAAAATTTAATTTTTACACACTTTATTTAGTTGAAAATATTGAAATTTTTTCGTTAATCAAACTTTTTTTTTTGACACATTAATTCATTTAAAATTTATTAAAACTAAATCAATTATTCTGTTGTTATTTACTTTTACAAAAAAAACAAAAAGTTTAGTTTAGCCAGTTTCAACATGCTACAAGAACTAAATAAAGCGATATTTTAATGAATGAGTAAAAATACATGAAATACAACCAGTCGAAACTATTTTTCATTACTTTGTCTGCTATTCTGACACCTATGATTGTCTTTTTTATTATTATTAAGTCTTATTCTCTATCTCTATTTTTTTTGGTACAATTTTTTGGCCAGTTACCTTTTCTACATTCATTTTAAGCTTTTCAATGTTCTTATGTGTCTACAGCATTCTTTTAGTAACATATTCTATTTTGGTTTAGAGTTTGATGATTCTTTCCATTTTGGTGTTGATTATGTCATACTTTTCCTCACACACTTAAGCGGATGCCTGCAAGTTTTCTACGATATTTTGACAGGCATAGAGCTCTNTTGGTTGAGTATGTTTTGGGACTACTTCAAATGCTTTTTTTCAAGATTCAATCCATCAATAAATGCTTATATTGTGTTCTTTATCCCTTCTTACATTATTACTTTAGTTATTTTGTTAGTAGCAGCAATTAATTAATTGTTTGTTTGCCTAATAATGTATGTTTAATGTATTAATTTTTAAACAAAAAGAAATATTCGAAGTGAAAAAGAAAAGAATGATGTTTTACTTAAAAAATTAAATAAATATACATGAATAAATAAATTAGCAAATTGATAAATAAATAGGATGGTAAGTAAACAGACTCCCAATATATTATCACATCACTTAACAAGAAGAACAAGAAGAATGGCAATACCTTGATTGTATACTGTCAGCATTTTTTTGTGCTTACTTTTATTAGTTATTTTATTAGTTGTTTGTCTAAATCATGCTAACTATGAGGCTTTCATTCAGATTTTACACTTACAGATTGGTCTATGAAGTGGCCACAGGGACCTACCAGAAAGAAGAAGAGTTATTGAAGGAGTTTTGGTGTAGTCGGGTTGAGCTATCTTCATTATTACTTATGTTCCCAAAGCTGCGATTCAGAAATTTCGTAAGTTTCCGATTTTTGTTTTGGTAACTCTTCGTCATGTTTTTCCCCCAACTGATCTTTACCTTCATCTCCTGGAGCTAGGTTTCTAAGCGGTTTTGTTATTTCTTTAGATTTGTTATTTTGTTAGAATTTGTTAATATCTCTTGTATCTAGGTTCTAGGAGTTGAATCTGAAAGAACTTTCTTTTTTTACGCGTCAACAAGCATTTCTAAGGCTTCTTGCTCTCGTATCAAAGTCTAGAGGGCCTTCACGAAAATAGACTTTTTTTTAAGGTGTTATTTGTTTAGTATGGCCTCAATATATTTCGTATCACAGAGAGTACAAAACTTTATCAGCTATCCATTCTTTAACTAGCGCGTACGAGCAAGACAGTTTTTACAGATAGTTTATTGACAGATTCTGCATTAGTAAGATTTGCCAGGCAATTACTAAAAGCACAGAGCGCATTTCAAAATTTGGATACTTTCATTAGGACTTTTATGTGATGATGAAATAGCTTGGCTTTGCCGACTACTTGCTTGCTTTTTGTTTGCAAAGTTTTTCCATGCCTTAATTTAGAGTATTTTGAGACTTTCATATGGAAACTATTCGGCCTCATATTTTTCTAACTATTATTTCTTTTAAAGAAGCTATCGGTAGGCCATCTAGCTATGTCCTTTAGCCTATATTTTACAAATCAGTTCCGTTGCTTATTTCTCACTGACCTTATAAGGCTCGCTCGGATTAGCACCCAAATGAAGATGCATTCGATGAATAGATAAATTAATCTGTCTTAATTAAAAGCTCTTATGTGGAATTTCACAAAGTTTTTATAATGTAATATTTTGATTTTTCTTTGAAAAGCTAATGAACAGACAAAGATTAAGCTTTAATACTGGTTTAATATTTGACTGATCTATAAAAATGTCGGGAAAAATCAGTATAAAGTCGATGGAACCCTCATCTTTGCCCTGGCCACGAAGGCTGGTCATTGTCCATTTGAGAAAATGAACACTTTCTCGGACTTGTTTACTCGCATTATGCAACGTTTTTTCCAAAATCGATCAAATCTGAAAACTAGCCTCCGTTTTGGAAGTGATCGACATTCTTTTTTCTAAATTGGCTAAAAAGACTTACACAAAGTGCATGAAGAAAGACTAGTCTTCTTGTACAAGGTCAACCTATTTTTTAATTTGCTCAAGAACCCGGTCGAACCGTTTCGACTATTCATCGGGCTACTTCTCATCAAGCTTCATGTGGCTCATTTTCTCTTAGGATTTGATTGGTTTTTCCTGATTCAAAGAGAACATTTATTGTGTGGACTCTTTTGAAGGCTTTGGGGACGGCTTCTACTAGTATAACAAAGAATTCTTACCATTTCTAAAAATAAGCTAAAAACTACTGTGAGGACTTTGATGAAACTGTTTGCGTATGATTGCTGCGATTTCTGGCGGCGAGCTCTCGGTGATATCCTACTCAGTAAAAAGACTGAGTATTTATTTTTAGGTTTCGGAGAGTTGAAAAGGCTTATTTTTGTGGCGTCTTCTTTCCTTGTTAATTTTGGAGATCTTAAGGAAAAACTTCTGAGCATGCGACCGCACCTGGGAACCAGTTCTCGAATCGATGACTTCTTCCACCTTTTTCCAGTCCTTTCCGTAAAGTAGTACAGCTAAAAAAATCATATAAAATCCATACCTTTTAAAAACTGAATGTGCTAATCTCCGTTCCATCGACCCTCGAGGACAGGCTTGTCCCCAGAATCATGATGCTCTTAATTTATCGTAGGATATGAAATGTACTCTTACATTGGGCAATTTTTAATTCTTAAAAAATGATTATATTTAAAGAAAGAGTTGACTGAACTTTCTAACTCGATATATCAAAAATAAGTTTAATACAGCCCAGTTATTACAGAAAAGTAATTTCTAATTCAGCCATTTTTGCATACATAAAAGCAACNCAACTTATAAATTCTGTCGATAAAACTTTTCGGTGATGGAATATCAATAATAAATTATTAAGCTCTTCTCCGATCAGTAATTGTTTTACTTCGAATTTAAGAATATATTATATTTTTTCAAGAAACACTCTCATGGCTGAAGAGGAGTAGTTCCAAGTGGTGCTGTCCACACAGGATTACAATCAACTGAGATAGTCTAAGGACCAATGCCAATAATTGCAAGAGCAGTTAGTCCAAGCAAAAGATACCCATACACAGAGCTGTTCAAAGTTTGAATCATAAATTGATAAGCTCTAAAATCAGCTCATATCTTACAAGTAGTCCATCAAAAAGTTCGCTGACAAGTAAGTTCGAGAGACTTAAAGGATTATTAAAATGATTTCATCACAGAAAACTCTCAAAGTGATGGCCTGTAAAGAATAGATTTTTGAAAATCTTAAAGAATGCTGCCGATAAATCAATAGGAGCACACTGACTCATGATTTCAAGCATATCCAGAACCTCAGCAACTAGATGAGAAAGATAGTCGAAAAAACAGTTCAATAGCTTGAATCAACCCATTAGAAACTGTAGGAGTATCAAGAAAAATATTCCTCAACCCTGGATGAGGTAAATGAACTTCATTTGACTGTTAGAAGTATGAAAGAAAAAACTGTCTTTCTGGAAAAGGAGAAATCAGAGCTCATTCAAAAAGACAAGTTGATCTCCAAGGATAAGGAATCACTGGAGCAGAAAATGAAGGATATCTAACAGTAAAACAAAAAACTCATTGAAAATATAAATGACACAAAAACCAAACTCCAAGCTTCGATTGAACAGTAAACTAAAAAGCAGAAATTTTTAAAGAATTAACTAGAAAATCTTGAAATAAGCCTCAAAGAAAAAACTGTGGAAGCATAATCTTTAAAAAAATTTACAAGAGATCTTAAGTTAGAAAAAATATCCATTAAAGAATAACACTAAGTGTTTAAAATGAATTCTCTTTAATAGTAAAAGAGAAGAGAAGAGTCATTAAAGACATTAAAAGGCTAAAAATAAATGTTAGAAAAAAATCTCAAAGAAGGTCTGGCTGAAATCTAATGCTTAAGAAAAGCAATAAAAGGTTAAGAAACAGAGAAGAGCTTAATAAAAAAGTAACAATAAAAGTATGAGAAAGATCTCGAAGAAAAAATTATTGAAATTCAAAACTTACAAAAAGCTTCTGTGGATCAAGAAACATAAAAGAGCACAATGAAAAAGCACCAATAAAATCTTGAAAAACGCATCAAAGAAGCAGAAGCATAAATTCAAGTTCAAAACGCAACAATAAGATAACAAAAATTGTAAAATGACTGTATCAAAAAATAATATTTTTAATTACAAGTTTTGTACGAACAGCAGACTGTAAAAGAGAACTCAACGAAGGATGAAGTACAAAGACTCCATGAACATATTAGACAAACAATCTCGGAAACTGAGTCACTGAAGAAAAAGATGAAAGAGCAGGAAGCCCAAAAAAATAACGTTGATAAATAACAACAAAAGACTGTTGAAGAACTATGGTCAATTAAGGCTGAATTAGATTCAGTATAAATGCAGCACAATCAAGAGCTAAACAATCTAAAAGCAAAATACAAAAAATAGTCCGATTAGAAAGCCCAATGTCAAGCATAAATAAAAGCACTGACCACTAAGATAAATTAAATGGTAAGTCGAGTTAAGACTTCCTAAGACGCTACAGCTGATATGAAGCGCAAATTGTTCTCCAAGATCTAAGAAATTTAGGACATGAAAGTTGCTCTCAATGTGCAAAAAAGCAAAACAGCTAAAATTGAATCAGAGTCTGCTAAAAAAATTAGAGATGCTGTTCTATTGGAAAGGAGAAAGAGCTAGAATAATATGACTATCATAAAGGATGAGACAATAACTCAGGCTGAAAATCTGAAAGCCTTTCAAGAATAAAATAAGATATTGAAAATCCAGCAGCACAAAAACAACATTGCCTTTGAGCAGCAAATAAGCTAATTGAAAAATTCTTTAAGAAAAGCTCAGCTCAAAGAGCAAGCTCTAACCTCATAAAAGCAACATTTCTAAAAGGAATCTTGTGACTTTAAGGCCACTTTGAACTTCTTGGAAAGCGAACTCTCAAAAAAGTAAAATTAAAACAAAATAACTGCTCATAAAGCCAAACAGGAATAGTCAAAGGCAAAATCAATCCTAGATCAGGTTTAAAAAGAAAGAATGGAAAGGATAGCCTTGTAAAAGTAAATCAAACACTTAAAAAACTAAAGGTAGTTTTTGGAAAAGACAATAATGAAACTTCAATAATCCTCTATAACTGATAATAAATTCTAGTAACTCTCTAAATTTTAAAACCAAAGGGAAGGCCTTTAAGTCTAGAAGAAGAATAGCAGGGATGAGCTTTAAA